>WBMZ01003993.1:0-89746 GCA_013400975.1 Atrichornis clamosus
CTTCCCCTTCCCCTTCTTTTCTCTTTCTCTTCTTCCAATAGGTGCTATAAGGGTGTGGTGGTAAAAATATTAATATTTCAGATTAGTGAGATCTGGTTCAGAAGTTTATCCTAATTGAAAGAATATCCCTTTCAACTCAAAGCTAACTATCTCTGGCTGTTTCAAACTCCTCACTTTGGAGCTAAGATAATATTGGGTTTGCCACTCCTATAGGCCCCACCAAGAGCCGTCTCTCCATGTTGTCATTATTTGACTCCTCCTCAGGATTGTAGCACTTGGCAAGCTCCCCAGGGATGGATACCTGGCTTTACTAACACTGAAATAATTATTTTCCTCGTCTCTCTTCTTTTTTTCTGAAACAACACATAGGCTGGATCTCTGAATTCACTTTGCAGAGAACAGGGCAGCAGAGAGGAAGATGCTGTCTGAATGTCCCTTGTTATAATCATAGTTAATAAAGCCTCTCTCTGGTCTGTCGTTAATAGCATTTGGGTTATCAGGTACTTGGAGGCCCCACATTCTCTGACAAGAGGTAGTCTGAGCCCTCTGCCCTGATACCACCAGCTCTGTCACAGCATTGTGCCATCAGGGCAGCCACAGGGGATATGAGGGACCTCACTCCTGGAGTGGTAGGAAGATATCCCATGGTGGTATCTCAGATGCTAAGGAGCAGCCGCCTCTGTCATTCGACTCTTCTGGTTCCTCACCCAGCAGAAGGAACAGGAAGGGTCCCAAACACTGCCTGAGCCCCCAGAGCATCCCTGCTGAGTACACTCAGCCAGTGAGCGCAGCAGCACCACCTCACCTCTGCCAACCCAGCTCTCCCTAAAACAACCAGCTCCAGGTAGCATCCAGCTGGAAAGAACTCAGATTTGTAAACTTTAACTTTGCCACGGCACTTTTGGGGTAGAAAGCAATCGAGCAGCAGCCGTGGTTCTCAGCACCCAGGGAGGATTCACATCGCAATGGGAGCGTGATGGGCATTTTTTTCACCAAACAAGACTTTAAAAGAAGTACTTGCCAAATGTCAAAATATTTCTCAATTATATTAAGGGCCTTTGGCAGCTGTAATTTAACCGTGAAGGAGCCTGATGCAGGCAAAGGACCGCACAGCTGGAAATTTGTGCTGCAAAGCACCATTTTATGGCTGTTAAGCTGTTGGCCTCTCTACGTTGTAAAGCTGTTAAACAAACACAGTCCTGGCTCACACCATGTGTCAGGGAGGCATGGTGTTTTGGCAGGGACAGACTGATGGCAACAGGGGCTTCAAAAGAGCTCTGAAGAAATAGAAATAAAGAGAGAAGGAAAATTCAGCGGGAGGGTGAGATGCACGTTGGCCATCACAGCCCCATGCTGGGAGAAGGTGCTCTTGAAAAGAGTGTGTAGGTTCACGTAGAGTTACATCCTCCTCTGGTTTGGCGTGGGCTGAGATTGCCATGCACATATGGATCACATACATCTTACTGCTGTCGTAGGTGGTGGTCAGTAGATCCTTAAATCACCCTCTTGTAAGAAGGTGATATCCTAGGGAAGCCTCAACATGGAAGTTTGGATGGTACTGATAGCTTTGAATGGGGAAATAGGTGTCCCAGGAGGATGGGCCACATGCTGCCCACTACACGTCCTTTGCCACGTGTAGTGATAAGTTGAAACAAGCTCCACTAGTGCCAAGAGATGCTCCAAGAGCAGCCACAGCCTGGCAAACACAAGCTGAGCCCTCTTCCTAATGAAGATACAGAAAACCAACAGGGAAGAAATAAAATACACTTGCTGAGCTCAGTGCTCAAAAATTCAAAGAAATGGGAAAAATGTCCACAAAAATAAGGAGGTTCCTGGCTATTTCTTTACTATTTACTTCCATTCTCTTCTAGTGATCAATGCTTATTTCTCTGGCTCGGAAGCTGATCTTAGGAGGCAGGAACAGCTGGTCCTGCTGTGGGGAAGTGTGGTGGGAGATGCCTCCAGCTGTGCTGCCTGCAGCCACCTGTCTAGGACAGGCACTCCAGAGCCTGCTGCCACGAGCTGTTTGCCTGGGTCAGAGGCTGTTTCAGAAGAAAACCAGTGACTTTATTATCAGGAGGGCACCATGCAGAGGTGGAGAGGGTGCTCTTCCCAGGCTGGTGGGGCTGCTGCCTTGACCAGTGGTCCCATCCTCCAGTGATACTCCAGCTCCTGAAGCTTTTGTGCCAGCAAGACCCCTTATTTCGCAACCTGCCTATGTTAAAATGTATCCAAAACCACCAGACTGTGTGTGTTATACTGTTTTCTCTGCCAAATCTTGACTGTGTGGTGCTTTCCATTGCTACCAGACAGACCAAAGAGAACTGGAGGAGTTGTGGTTCTCACATTGGTGATAAAAAGAGAAGTTGTGGTAGCATCATTTATCTTGCTTGAAGCACTTCCTCCTGTTTTTTCCATGAAAATTCTAAATTGTGGAGACTAGTTTCTGTACTTAGTGGGTTTTTTGAATCAATAGCTCAGCCATGAAGAGATGCTGCAAGACTGGACTCCAAACAGTTGGAAAGCAACAAGCTAAGCAGCAAAAACTGGTGTTGGACGTCTGCATTCAGGTGCTGGTTTATGTGGTGGCACAACTCCATCTTCTTTTAGTCCCCGCACTGATGTGTGCCCATGTCTTAGTCCTGCCAAGTGGCTGCAGAGAAATGACTCAGTGTTAACAGGAAGAAGTTAATGGGACATTTACCACCTAGAACTAGAAAAAAATGTTCATGATTTTGTTTCCCCATGATTTGGGTGATCCATTTTGAGGAGATGGACTAACAAATTATTACTGCTGCCTGGTGAAATTAGTTTTTTCCCTCCCTGACACAGCTCCACTGTGTGTCTATTTTGTCATCTAAAAGCAGCCTTTTTGATGAGAAGTGGGTGAGATGAAGCCAAAATCCACCAGCCTTGCATATCCTCTTGCTAAGCAATTTACTGCTTCACTGCTTTTAGAAGATTGCACTGAAGTTGCTTTCCTGGCATCAGGAGCTGGTTTGAGAATTAGTGCAAAACTAATTTGGTTACAAATCTCAAAGACACCAATAAAAGCTTTTTTTAAGCCTTTGAGAAGTATGGTGTGAATCAGACTGTTAGGGGGAAAACATCACAGGGGTTACTTAACCTTATTCCAGTCACAAAATTCTCCAGGATTGTGGGATCCTGGTGCAGTTAGCTGGCTGAGATCTTGCACATGTCCATCAGCAATATGCAAAGCCTCACAGGACTGTGGTCAGCACCCAGGGAGCATCACAAGGGGCCCAGCACACAGCTCGCCTTGCTGCCTCTTGGGTTGCTGAAGGTGTTTGTGGCTGTTGGTTCTTCCTTCTTAGAGACACTGCGTGCTTCCCCATAAGAACTCCAAAACTGGTTACATATACAAATATAAATAAGGTAAATCTCATTAAAAAAACACAAATGTCCACAGCCAGGGCAGGATGGTAAGGGTCACATCCCCTCCCTTGGCATCCTCTGGCACAAACTGAGGTCTATGTCAGGTAACGCAGGAGGGCTGGTCCTAATTCACATCATCCCACTCATCCATATGCACCTCTCAAACCTTCACTGCCTTCAAAGACAGCCTGAACAACATGGTTTAAGGACTACACTTAGACGTAATCCTTCCCTTTCATAGGTCATGGGACCTGAGGCCTCTACAAGACAACATAGCTCTGGAAAGGGAGCAGCTTGAGCTTGTCCCTCACCCCATGCATTCCTCATGCAGGTGCCATGATCCTCATGCAGAGCACACCCCAAAAAACCATGCCACCCATCTCATGGGATGGGGAGTTAGACCTGTACAATTTTCCATGTAATTTCAGTTTTAGCATTTAACACATTCTTGTTGTGGCTATTCCCCCTCTTGTGGGCTCCCAGCTGTGTCTGGCATGGGGAGGGCAGCAGGACTGCAGCTCTCAGGGCCAGGGCTGATGGCTGACATTTATTCTGCTGGTTTGCTTCAAACTCCGTAACCCCCTGAGTCTATTATGCGGGTGGTTTGGCCAGGGGCCGCCGTCAGCAGTGTTCAGAAGAATCAATGATAACCTTTTCCTTTGCTAAGCAGTTACCTACGTGCCAAGGAGCAGACAATGCTGAAAAACAAATGAAGCTTGGATTCTCCATGGGTCTCCCTGGCATTATTCCTGATATTTAAAAAAACAAGCTAGTTCTCCTTTGGTTTTATTAGTCTTTCTATCCTGGCATTTAAACAGGATTGGCATGGTCAGTATCTGCAGACACATGCTACGATGCTCTCAGGGTTTTCTCTGAAGGTCAGGACATCCAAGGTGCTGTGTCCGAAGCGCCTGGGCTCCTCTGAGCTGCTGGAAGGCATTTTGGCACTGTGATGGCCAGTGATGCCTCTCCACAGATTATCTCACATCAAGGAGAGAAGGGTATTTGGGTCCTGGGAGCACAGCTGAGCTGTAGGGTAGGAGCAAGGTTGCTCTGAGCCTCAAGACTAGCACTTCTTGGGGCCATCTTATGCTGCAATGCTATTTCAGTATTTAATTCTCCTGGATAACCAGTGGAATTTTAGTATTGAACTGAAGAGTTGAGCTGAGAATACGTGACTCTTGCAGGGATGTCCTGAACATCCTGTGGTGGAGAAGTGTCGTGTCCCTCTGCGTCACCCTGTGCCTAGCAGTGATTTTTTCCTCTCACAAATTCAGTGATGGGGTTCATGATTCCTCTTTCCTTGGTTTCAGGCATGGAAGAAACGCTGGTTCGTCCTGCGCAGCGGTCGGATGAGTGGCGACCCCGACGTCCTGGAATACTACAAAAATGACCACTCCAAGAAACCTTTGCGTGTCATCAACCTCAACTTCTGTGAGCAAGTGGACGCAGGCCTGACCTTCAACAAGAAAGAGCTGCAAGACAGCTACATCTTCGACATCAAGACGAGTGACAGGACCTTCTACCTGGTGGCCGAGACTGAGGACGACATGAACAAGTGGGTTCGCAGCATCTGCCAGATCTGTGGCTTCAACCAGTCCGAGGAGAACACAGGTACCATGAGAGACATGTCCCTGGCCAAAAGCTTCTTCTCTCCTGTCCTTCCAATGGGCCCGGCTCCTCTTTCAGATCAGACCTGTGGGAGGGACCTGCAGCCTGCCACAAGGCTGGAAGGGCTGGAATGGGGAATGGATGTACATGCAGGAAACTTCCATGAGGCTTTCCTACCTTTGACATCTGAAGCAGAGCTGTCTTGGCTCCAGTAAGAGAGCCAATCACTTAATTAATTTTTACCCTCCATAACTGTAGATCTTTGAGTCTCTTACAAGACGTTGGTGGTGTTTGGGGACTTTTTTAGCTGCAGCCTTTGTCCCCATGCATGACCAAAATCTCTTTGAGAGTGGTGGGAACCAGCAGTGAAAATCCTGCTCATTCAGAGGTTTCAATCCCTTGGTGGAGTAGGGGGAGAAAATTTACTGGAACCATTTTCCTCCCTGCTGCAGTTGTCCCCACTGCTGACAGGCTCACAGGTAAAGGACAGGCACATCCTCCATGTCTGCTTCCCCAACTCTTTCTGGGACCCTCAGGGAAAGCACTGGGATGGGGGAGGAATACCCCAGGTTAGCTTTGTGAAGTGGTGAGACTTGTTCTCCCAGTTGTGCTCCACCATCCAAACCTGGTTGCACTTTGGCAAGCCTCTGCTTTCCCAGCATCATGAGTGCATATATAAATCCCAAGTGGGATAGGTTGGGGAGATGAGCTTGGGGTTCAGTGCTGCAGTCACCTGCTGGTCCCATTATACCTGGTAGCACCTCTGGACATCTTTGCTTCATCTCATCCATGGTCCAGTCTCATCCAAAGGACTCCAGTCCTGAGCTCTGTCTACATGAAATTCCCTATAATAATGTCCAGCTTGAATCTGTTTTGGTCCCTCGTGGAGCAGCTGCCATCCGCGGGAGCTGAAACCCTGCCAAGAGTTTGTCAGGCAGGACAGCAAACAAAGCATCGCAGCAGCGCGGACGCGGTCTTCACTGACTGACGCATGAAACAGGATGTCACCTTGGCAATGGGTGCACAAGTGGTAGGAAGGGTCCTTGATAATGTCGCCAGCCCTGTCTTTCAGGGAAAGGTCAGGCTAAATAAATTACATACCGTTCCAATGTCAGCAGCGCAGCCCTCGAGGTTCAGCAAAACGGTTCAGACCCCTTTTCTAAGAGCTGTTTCATTGCAGGATTTTCCATTTTGCATGCATTCAGCTGGGGGAACTGTTTTTCTTCTCATTTAGTAAAACGAGCTTTCAGCCCAGCTGCAGCAGGATCGATACGGGACTTCAGTGAAATATAAATCTGGGCAGCAAAAGGAAAAACAATCTCCCACTTGCAAGTACATCTGTCCCAAAGGGCACACAGAGATCATCAGGCTGCAGAGATCCAAGCACTATTCCCTGCAGGATCATGGAGTGACATCAGCAAAAGAGGAACAAAAATCCCTATTTGTAACAGAATCACAGCTCGTTAATGCTGTAGGGAAAGTACCCACTTGAAACAGTACCTAGCTGCCAAAGTGTGATTTTCTGAGTGAGCCAAGAAAAAGCCTGCAACAGGGAATGCAGCAGATGTGTCCAGATGCTGCAGCAAAGAGGGAGCATGAATTATTCAGAGCTGGTGCTTCGCTTTGCTCGTTTCTGAAGCAGTGACCCCATGCTCACCTTTCCTTCACTGTCTCTGCTAAGTAATGGCAAATAAATAATCAGTTTCCCAAAGTGGGTAATGTTCATTTGAAGAACCCATGGCCTGAGGCTGGGCAGAGAAGTTGAGAGATCGTTGGGGTGAGATGGGTGTTGGGGGTCTTGTCCATCTTGGCCTATATAAGCTCATCATGTATCCTTCATGATGGATCAGCTGGAGGGAGAAATCAAACAGTCGTAGGAATGTTTGGAACTGCTGTGTTCCCTCTTCATCGCCTCCTTGAAATCAAGCGTTGATGGATGGGAGAGGATCAAGAGTTTACATGAGATTAAGACAGTTCCTGGGTAGAAACAGCACTTGGGACACTTGATATTTTGTTCTTGGACCTTCCTCCCCTCACCCTGAAGCCTCTCTGTGCCTTGTTGTGGCCTCTGCCTTGAAGAATGAATGAGTTGGTAATTGGATGAACCAAAAAAAGGGAGGAAAAGGTAACCACCATGAGCAGGAATAGCTCCATGCTGATTGTAGCAATTAACTAAACCTCCTTCTCCCAGCAGACAGGCAGCATGGTGGAACAAGATCAGAAACTACCAGGGAAGTCACTGTGCACATTTTTCTGGTTTTGCTTGTTCCTGAGTGCGTGACTGTTTTTTACTGTCCAAAAAGCCTTGCTGGGTCTGGCCCCACAGCCAGGCTGTTCCCAGCTGGGCTGTATTCACAGCCCAGCTGGGAAAATGCTCCATCACCAACAAATGCATTTACTACATTGCCATCATATGCTGAATTATCTGCTCCTCAGAGGGACACCCCACAACAGCTAAGCCCCAGCCACTGGTCACTTCTCTGCTTTTAACCCACCAGTCATGGAGGATAAACTCATTAGCTTTTGGGGCAGTTTGGGTAAAAGCCTGTTTCACAAGCTGTTTCACCAGCTCCCCATGATGGTAGAGAAAAGGCAGGGTTTCGCTTGCCTTTTAGCCTGATTTAGTAAGCAAATGGGCAACCTGGAAGCAGTGATATAAACTGGCTGCAAACTCTCTGCACTGGCGTGGGACCGTGCTTAGGCACTGCCCATGCTCCCAAAAGGCAAAACTATTAAAAGGCAAACTGATGCTTCTTTCCACTTGCAGCTCGTAGGGAGAGTGTAAATTTCTGTCACTTGGTTTTCACATTAATGCCTCATGTCCTGTCTAGACTGGGGGACTCTCAGGAATAAGAAGTAGGCTGGACTTTAGGGCGGTTTAATGTCATGCTATGGTTCACTGCTGGTTTTGCTGATCGCCAGCTGCATTATACATCTGGTTCAGCGGAAGGAAGCTCGTTCCAGCCTCAGGGGCCTGAATGTCAGTGAAGTGGTGGGTCCTGCCGGCTTGTCCCAAGGAGCAGCCGCTCCGCAAAGCTGCTCCAGTGGCTTTGTTCCCTGCCCCGACCTGAAAATAATTGCAGGGCAACACGATTACATCTGCCAGGTGAAGGGAAATTAAATTGATTCTAAAGTGTTTACCCAGACTGTGGCAAAGCTCTTTGTTTCTGTTAACACCTATTTACTTTGAGAGCTAATTACTATTTTTGAACAAGCAGAGCCTCACAGGATCTCAGCTCCTTTGCATGTCCAAGGAAGACAACCGTGCTCAAGGAAAGGGGATTTGCTCCTGTCTCAGCACTGCTTTTATACTGCAATTTGCACTGCTGCCACCTCTGCTGATTCAAATACGACGGGGGGAGACCAGCCAGGGACCCTGAGCCACAGGCTACATGAGAAAGGCCGGCGCGTGGGTATTTAAAACCATCTGCATTTTCCCTGCCCTAGTGGGCAGGCAGCCAGGGCTCAGCTGTGAACTGGATTTTCTCATATGCTTTGTTTGTTGAAGTTAAAAAAAACCCAAATCCCACTAAACATATCTCATGTGCCATTAACCCCTTCTGAAGCTGATGCTTCAGCCAAAACCACTCCTTGTCCCATCCCCAACATGACAGAGATGCAGCTGCAGCAGCCTTTAGTTTAATTTCTTGTGAACCAGAGTGTGTCCATGCAGCAAGCATGTCCTTGCAGGGGTCCTGTGCACAGATTAGTTACTTTGAAGGAGTCAATAACTTCATTAACTTTATGCCAATTTACTGTGCCACCCCCAGCACCTCCCTGGAGCTCCCCTTCTACCTCCTCCCTGGAAAAGGAGCTCTTTCAGGGGCTTGGATTCGTGGGTGCTGAGGAAACCCATGGGAGTTTAAAAGCTTATTCCTGTACAGCATTAATGCCCCTGTCCAAGAGGTTTAACCCAGACATGGAACCAGGGAAGGGACTATTTGTGGGTAAGTAGATGTCCTTGCTCTGACCCGAAAGCTCTCCCCACTTGGAGAGGGTGAGGAAGGCGTGGGAAAAGGATGGCACTGGGCTCCTACCCTGATGGGTTGTGTCTGGAAGCAGTGGCCTCTCCCACCCAGTCCCGGCATGGTGTCTTGGTTTTTTTTTTTTCATCTGGGACTTAATTTCTTTTATTTATTTCTCTGCTTTCTGTCAGGAAGCTGCTCCAGGGCAGTCCTGGGTTCTGACTAACTCCTAGCTCCACCTCCAAGGCTCAGCACTGGTATTTTACATCATGACTGAGATCAATCCCCAGCAATCCTAAGGCTTTTACTGTCTCGCTGAACGCAGGTCAGAGCTCAGCATTAAAGCTTAATGGAGATCTGAGTGCCTCTCCTTCCTCCTTCGACTCAGACATGCTCATTCTAGCAGAGTTTAATGGATCAGCCTCTGGATACCAGTCATTTTCTGCTCACACTGGTGATATCTGCACCTCACGTGCATGGTCTCCACTGTGGGTCTCTTCAGCTTGATGCTGCCCCAGACCCTCCACCAGTTGCGCCCTTCCAGATCATGAGAGCAAATTTATTCCTTTAGTTTCCCATTGACTTGCTTTGGCTGGGGGCCACATATGGGACACTGGCTGGTTGCTCTCCATCCTGCTGCCAGCAAGTCTGTGTTGTGAGCCCATGTGGGTGCTCCTGCAGCCTCCTCACTTCTCTCCCAAAAACGTGTTAGTCCCAGCTTGAGGCCGCTGATGCCTCCAGCCCCATCGATTCCTTACAGCCATGTTTGCCTGGGTGTTTGCCCAGCAAAGGGAGCTCAAGAGGGACTGGAGAAGAAAATGACACAGATACCCCTGAAGACTTGCTGAGAGGACAGGAACTGCCCAAAACTCCGTGAAGAGGCTGCGGGCTGCAAGACTAGAGTAAAAACAGGTTTGAACAGCGTATACCACCCACCTCTCCCAAACACCCCCAAATCCCCAGAGTCCATGCAAGGTGACAGTTCCTGCATTCCTGCCACCACTGCCTCTCCCATGGCCAGGAAGAACCAAAGCAGAGGGAAAACACTACTGACTACCACAAGACCAGGTACTTCCTTGCTCCTGTGCCCAGCACATGCTCCTTCGCTCCCTACTGGTCCCCTACAAGCCCAGTGCCCAGCCAGGTAGTGTGGGATGAGAAATGAGGGCAAGGAGGGATATGTGGGGGTGTCCTTGTGTCCCTGACAGCACCGGGCCCTGCTGTTCTTTGTTCTGAGATCTGCAGGCAGCACTGCCACCTAAGGGCAATGGAGCAGGCAGCCCCTTGTGGAGCCTTGTGCCCTCGGGCTGAACCAGCACTTCTTAGAATCACGGAATGGTTTGAGTTGGAGGGGACCTTAAAGACCATCTCATTCCAACTCCCCTGCCATGGGCAGGGACACCCAGGTCCACTAGACCTGGTTGCTCAAAGCCCCATCCAACCCGGCCTTGGACACTACCAGGGATGGGGTACCCACAGCTTCTCTGGCCAACCTGCTTCAATGCCTCACCACCCTCACAGTAAAGAATTTCTTCCTAATATCTAATTTAAACCTACCCTCTGTCAGGTTAAGGCCATTCCCCCTTGTCCCATTTGACTCTTTAACTTCTGTTGACACAAGTCAGTTTTTTTGTACTCCATGTTTAAGCTCTGCCATGAGTTATACTTGGATATCAGCTCACTCGGAGACCACTCTGTCCCCTGGAAGCCAGTACAATAAGCAATGAACAAGGGTATGGTGGAGCTGAGCTTGACCCATGGCACAGAGGGGGCATATCTGGTTGGATTCTCTCCATGTAGCCCACCTTCCCATGTCTTGTTCACCTACCCAAAGATCTAATGTCCCCTGCCCCATTTGGGACTTGGAGGAGGCCTGTGTTAGGGCAGAAATGTGGAGTCTTGAACCCTGTACTCTCACCTGACGTCCCACCATACATACAGATGTAGCCTTTTCCTCGGTGTTTCCATCAGTGCTTTCAGCACTCAGCGTCAAGGAGCTCCCTCTTTTAAAACACCTATGTCACATCTAGATCCACTGGTTGCACTCCTCAAGGGCTTTTGGATCAGCTCCCCCTCATCCTTTTCTACCGTGTTCTGAGTGCTCCTAACAAGGGAAACAGCTGTGGCTGCAGATTCACTCTACAAGGGTGAATGCAGATGTCATATCTCAGCCCCAGTCTTGACCCAGCCTCGATGGAATGGATGGGGTAGACCTGACAACCCCAACTCACTTTGCACCAGGCTCATGGTTAAACTTCAGGTGCATGCAAACACCTTCTTGCCCGAGTCACAGTTCATTCCTTAGCCATCCTGCTGCTTTAAATTTGTTCCAAACTTCCCTGACCCTGGTTTTCCTGCTCCACAAACAGCAAGTTATTTTAAGACCTGACACTGTTCAGCTTTTATTTCTGTGTAAACAATACCGGAGATGGAGTGGTATTGGCACAAAGGAGCAGCTTGAGAGCAGTTAACTGCCTGCTGCCTTTTTCCCCTTTTTTTCCCCTCTTTCCCTTTGGAGATGAGCTAGTTCAGGTATTGAAGAGTCTGCTGAAGAGCAGAGTGCCACTAACAACCTAGAATTTGCTTCCTAGAAGAAAAAAGCAGGGAAAAATCCTTGCTGATCGCTACCAGCTGATCAGGATCTCCTTGCTGTGATTCCCCTGGCAGTCTGGAGATGGAACTGATGTCGCTAAGAGTGAGATGTGCAGGTGGTTATTGTCTGTCCACTTTTGGGAAGAAGGTGGGAAAATATGTCCAAAATGAGGCCAATCATTTGCACCCTGAAAGTGCCCTTTTCTTTCCCTTGGCTCTTTGGGGAACTAGGACTGATGAGCTCCGGTGTCCACTTTTTAGACTCCTGAAACCCCACTGAGATGAATCCCACCTATCTCAAGATTGCTTTCAAGACCTTTGAGATAGATCTTCAAATAGTGTCATTTTCATCATTTCCTTTACACCAGATGAGGATTGACCCCTACTATTCTTTCATACCTTATTCCTCTTGCTCTACTCTGCTCTTCATCACTCATGTCACCAGGAACATTGCAGGGCCAGAGTCAACACTGCAATGCTGTGATGGTCACTGTCCTTAAGACCAAGAGCAGGTTTCCTGCCAAGAAAAGGACTGAGGCAAGGATGTGGAGGGTTTTAGTGAGGGAGAAGGTTTTAAGGTATCTACATGATTAGAAAATCAAGCTTCTGGCTTCACAGTATCTGATGTAATCAAATCTCTGAGGTTTGCAATGCTTGGATCAAGATTTTCTTCACAGTTTCAGTTTTGAAAATTTAGAACTTTTTAGGATTTGCTTATTTAGATGTTTTTATTGTGATTGTGGACATTTTGATGAGGTGGGACTGAAAAAAAATCCAGAAGATATGTCA
Source organism: Atrichornis clamosus (assembly GCA_013400975.1). NCBI lineage: Eukaryota > Metazoa > Chordata > Aves > Passeriformes > Menuridae > Atrichornis > Atrichornis clamosus. The sequence goes on from WBMZ01003993.1 coordinate 12,354, forward strand.
GCCTTGTGTTTGCAAACCCATAACTCTGCCATCCCAGAGAGTCCATTGGAACATATGTGTTAGTTGAGCCTCCTTTGACCATACCCAGCATTCATGGGAACTGGCAGAGGATGTGGCTGTTTCTGGGAGCACCAAGTTTATAGGCAAAAAATGTTCTTGATGCAAATAATAATATCAACAACCAGCAAAAAAAGAAAATTTATGCTCAGCTTTCAAAACGGACCAACAGCCAAATACTCCAGCTCTTCTTCACTGTTTCCCAGCTGGCGCCCAGCTCAAGGGTATCCAACTGGCCTCTTCTGAAGATAACACAGAGCTGGAGGACTGGGGCCTTTGGGGAAAATCCTGCCCTTTCCTGGCCAAAGTCCCACTGGGTTAGCTGAGCTGAAGCTGAGATTTGAGCTGTGGGAGAAGGAAGAAATGTCAAGTTCCAGAGGTTTGATTTTTTTTTTTTTTAAACTAAAAATGTCACCCAGCCTTTCCAACACAAGTTTCCTAGCAGAGATTGACAAGCTGTGTTCACGTCTCAGCTGTGGCCAGGGCTGTCTCCTGGCCTGGTACCCAGAATCAGAAACCCATTTAACATCATTCGTTGGTGTATAATTGGCTTCTATCGCTATGTGTTTGTCAGGTCAGCTCTATTAGTTTAATGGGTGCAGAGGAATTCTTAGGGTGACTTACTGACCGTGGAAAAATGAGCATGGCAGATGGTATCAGCAGTGCATCAAAAAGCAAAACCATGCAAAGCCTTGGAAACAAAAACAACTGATGGGCTTGGAGCGAAGCGACCAGCGAAGTGGCACTGTCTGAGCAGAACTGAGGGAGGGAGGGAGAGCTGAGGGAGGCATTTTTGGGTGTCAGCCAACTGGGAGGAAGCTCACAGTCAGATTCGCCTGCACTTATATTTCCCAGAGAGGTCTTGGGACTGTTGTAGCCCATGTGGCCCAGTCATGTGCTTTGGGATTCATGGAGCTGCCATGAATCTGTGTCTGCAGAGCTTCTCAGGCATCGGGACAGGACATGGACCTGCAGGTGATGCCCAACGCATAGCAAGCAGGCTGGGAAATGCAATGGACAGAGAACCCCAAAATGCACGTGTGAGCAAGTTGGAGGACAAGCAGAGAAATGACCTTTGTCATGACCTTGAGATGGCTGTTTTTCACAGCGGGACTCTTTTTTCCCCCCAAGTAAATGTATTTTCCCATTTTTTCCCTTCATATATTTCACATTGTTCCCTCCAAAGCTCTGAGAAGGACCATGGCTTTATATGCCCTACTTTGTAAAACCTGATAAAAGGCAGGTCAGATTTAGACTCTCATTTCCTGAACCCCAATGCCTGTTTGTTTGCTGGTTTGTATTGCTTCATATTTCCAATTAAAACCAAGCCTGAGCAAAGGAAAAGCTTTCTAAAGCCTTAAAGGCCTCCAAGTGAAGGCACATGGAGCAGGAAGGAGACATGAAGCTGTCGATTGCTGTGAACTTTCCATGACACCCCTCAGGGTTTGTTTCCAGACTGATTTTTATTTATGAATGCAGTAGCATTTATTACTGATTTTACCTGTAAAGATAGCACTTCTTCCCTTGATGGTTTCTATGTCTCAGTTATAACTACTGCCTGCTCCTCAAACATATTTTTTCGTTATTTATTGTGGTACAATACCAGAGCTGTAATATTTGCAATTACTTGTGACTGTGGGGTTACACCTGATTGAGGAATGACCCATGAGTGCCCTTACCACATCCCAGCTCCCTCCAGGAAGGCTGAGAACATCTTTAAGGGTCCATCACAGTGTAGATGTAGCCAAGAAACCTTTCTTCTGTTATGCAAGGTGCTGCACAAGCACTGAGCATAAAGATAGCCTCTGCTTGAAGGGATTCATCACTTAAGGCACAGCATAAATGTGTTGGTGCATCTTTTCTCCTGTCTGTAGCCATTTGCTGCCAGAGGCAGCTCAGCAATGGTACCTGTTCCCTCCAAGCTGGGAATGGTCTTTAAAAGGACACTTGGCCACAGCTCCTGAAAAACCTGTTTAAAAATGAGACTGTCCAGGAAAATTAGGTGTTATTTACCTCTTCTGTTCCCCACTTGCTCACAGTCTGCTGCTCTTCTGTGGGATTCAGACCTAGAAAGGTGTTACAGTTTCCACCAGGCACCCAAGGAGTATCTTTGCCGTTGTTCCATGCTTACGATCAATTTAAGCCACAGCAGATGAAGCAAATACTTATAGTTGTGTGGAAAAAAAAGACCAACCCCACCAAAAAACCCACAAAGCCCACCAACTTGAGTCTCCATCCTTGAAGATACTTAAAACTTGTCTGGATACAGTTCTGACCTGCTGTAGCTCCCCCTGCACCCCTCTGGATAAAGAACTATTTCATAATATCCAACCTAAACAGCCCATGATACAACTTCAGGCCATTCCCTCAGGTCCTGTCACTGGTCACCACAGAGAAGAGATCAGTGTCTGCACCTCATGAGGAAATTGTAGACTGCAGTGAGGTCTCCCCTCCATCTCCTCTTCTCCAGGCTGAACAGACCAAGTGACCTCAGCCTCTCCTCATACTCCTTCCCCTTAAGGTCTTCCAGCTGCTCTCTGGTGGGTGGTGAAGCTCTGGCACATCTCAGCCCTTACTGGGGATGTAGCTTCCTTTCATACTTACTGGGTTGTTGTCACATGCCAAGGAATGTGTCTGACTTATTTGCACCTTTGATTGATTGCCATCCTTTGTATCTGTTTATTAAAATGGAAAATAACATTTCACCTCAAAAATTTCATCATGTGTTCTCTCACTTCCACATGACCTAATCCCATCCCAGCCAGCACAGCTGCTCATGCCAAGTTTTGATATGATTACCTTCCACCTTTCACTGCCAGATATATAAACTGCCCCTGTTGTTGTATGCTGTTGCTTTTGAAAGTAAGCTGGAGTGGACTGTCTCATTGCATTTGCTTTTTTTTTTTTTCATGACTGACAATGCATCCTCTTTTTGAAGTGTTGGGCAGGAGTCTGGGCACTCACAAATGCTTCATCACTTGTAGAAGTGTAGTGAATGGCTGTCGCGCTGCCTGTGGCTCCATCCTCACCTTCATCTCATGGCCGATCACCTGCCCTGCCCAGCACCACCTTGTTTGACATTGCTGTCTGTGTAAACCATTCGCTCAAGCCTGCGTAGGCTTTGCACAGACTAAACCTTGATATAAAGCCTTTACGATGATGATTATTTTTGCTGGCTTGCCATAACAGTTCATATTGCTCTCCAGTGAGTCATGATGAAGTCTTTCAAATACCCACTTGAAATCCATAAATTCTCTGATGAATCTTTCTGCTGCTTGATGGTTGCTTTGATGATTAGCGTTAGGGTCAAAACCTGGTCAACACATCGTCTTCCAAGACAAAATAAAGAGGGAGCTTATAAAAAAAGGGAGAGTAACTTTTTACATGTATAGATAGAGATAGGAAAAAGGGAAACAGTTTTAAACTAATAGAGGAGAGACTTTGATTAGGTGTTAGGAGAAAATTCTTTGCTGAGAGGGTGGTGAGACACTGGCACAGGTCACCCAGAGAAGCTGTGGATGCCCCATCCCTTGCAGTGTCCAAGGCCAGGTTGGATGGGGCTCTGAGCAGCCTGGTCTAGTGGAAGGTGTCCACTATGGCAGGGGAGTTGGAACAAGATGCTCTTTAAGATCCCTTGCAACCTAAGCCTTCCCATGATCTATGAAAATGCTGCCTTCCTCTCTTGAGATTTGTCTGAAAAAAGTTTCTGATAGAGCAGAAGACTTTGTTTTTCAGAGAGCACTGTGGTATCTCTTAAGTCTTCACTTTTTTTTTAAGTATCGCAATCCCAGTTTATTGACTCCTGTGGCTTTTCCTCATCCCCATGACTCTAAGAAAGGGTGTGGATTTGTGATTTTCACTTGAAGCTCATTCATGCTTTTACAGCTTTATTACAGGCTTTAAATACTATTACATCTCTTCTTTGGCATCAACATAACTCCTGAGCATCTGCGATCCTGTTGGCTTTTCTGCGATGCTCCAGAAACTCACTTCCACCATATCTGCTATGTTTAAGAAGAACTCAGAGTACAGACTTGGAAAATGCTTTAAGTTTCTTTGGCACGGTGCTGAAAGGACCACCCTGTCCTCTGCCTGCCAGTAATATTTTTATGGAGATAAATCCATGTTGTCCTAGTCCTGGGTAAGCAGAGCTTTGTGCACTAAAAAAATCCACTGGCACATCTCAGTAATGAGAACACATGCTACTGTCTGGTGTCTCCTGGTGCCATTTGAAGGGAAGACCAACCCTGTGTTCAGAGTTGTATGACACAGTGGTTTGTTTTACAGATGAAGTGACTTAACGAATTAGTACTGCCATGACTGCAAGAATGTCCTCCGTTGTATCAGATAAGTTAAAATATTTGCTTTAATAAGGTTTATAAATGATGAAGTGACACACAAATGAGTTTTCCCTGCGGGTTCATTGCTGCATGAGTGATCCCTGTGAAGTTCTCAACTGTCTCCCGAGCGGTTGGAGTTGGAAATGCTGGCTTCTAGTCTGGTCTGGTCCCAGTAATCCCTGCATTCCTGTGGTTGTAGCCAAAATCCATTATATCCTGGTTTATTCCTCCTAGGATCTCTGGAGAGAAATGGATCTAATGTGCATTTGTTACCATACCACTTTTCATCCCATAGATGAAGGATGAAGATGATAGTGATAAGAGAGGCACTAGGCACTGGGTCTCACCCAGATCTGTCTCAGCAGCCAAACACTAAGTTCAGACATGTGTCGTGCCAGTAATTAAAATAAAAAATAAAATAAATCCCATTCTTGTGAGGAAGGACGAGTGCCCAGAAGTTGCCTGTATGGCCTCTGAGCAATCTGGGGAAATGCTGTCCCTACAGCAAGCAGAGCAGGTGACAAGCCCAAAACAAACTCCATTTCAGAGGCAGTGAAAATTCAGCATTTTCACTTTCACTCTCTCTGGAATTCATTTTCATACACTTTTAGTGTCGATTTTGATTCACACCTTTTCATTCTGAATTTGAATGAATTTCAGAAAAAAACCAAGAATTGCACTTTCACGTCTAAAAAGCACATGATTATGATCTTCAGTCATAGAGAGGCAATCCACCCCCAAAAAATGATCCGTTCTGATGAGAATGAATTGGAATACCTTGACCTTCTCGCCTTTTACTTAAAATTCACTTTTATCTTCTAAAGGTTTCTTGTAATTTCTGGCTTCAAGCAATCCCTTGGCAAGCTCCTATTTTGATTAAATGGTGTTTTCCAGCTGGAGAGTGTCAGAAGATTTTCAGCTGGCCCTAAGCCAAGTGCCAAGCACCAGGCGAGGCACCAGGCAAGAGGATGTGGATTTTGCTCTGGGTGCTGGTACCATCTGCAGTGGGTGCAAGGATGGGCACTGCTGCAGGCAGGGTTATGTCACCTGGTGCTTCTGGGGTTTAAGAACGGGCTCAGTGCTCTTTGTGAGCTTGTTTGAGCAAGGGAGAGGGTGAGGAAATGCCAAATAAGCCCATGGGATGGTTCCCAACCATGAATAAGCATCAGGGCAGGGATGGTTTGCTCTGGTCTTCAGATGCCAGAGGATGTTTTGTTCCTGAGTAAGGAGATGAATGCCAAAATCCAAAAGTATTACCCTGAAGGAGATGGTGATAAATCTGCCTTACCTGAGTCTCCTGAGGACCAAGGTCTACATTACACTCCATTGCTCCACTAAACCCCGCTCCACTGCTGCTCTGTGTTAAAAATAACCGCAAAACCAGCACGAGCTTTAGTGCACAAGGTTCAAACAGCAACATCCATGCTGGGAGTTTGCTCTGCTTCTCAGTGCAGAAATACCAGTGGGGAGAGACTTGTTTGTGCATGACCAGATGTTACAGGGAGATGGAGGGTTTCCAGGTGGAAACACTCATGCACAGGGAAAAGAAAAACAAGAACATAAGATGGAGCTGAACTGATGGTGACCAAAGTCCATCAGGATGTTAAACCCAGTGGGATTCAGGGCTCCAGCCCACTCTGCATCTCCTTTAACCACCCTCAGCTCTTTCTTGGGATGGTCCCAGAGGGGCACAAGCCATGGTGGATGGTCAGGGACAGTACTGGAGCTGAACGTAACACGAAATCGCTTGTGGGAGAAGCTGCCAGCCCCGCATTTCTGAGTGCAAATACCACTCTGAAGTATTGCACTGCTTTCAGCCCACGCCAGTTCTTGCCTTTGGCACAAGCCGTGCTCCCCACTCCCTGCCAAACCAGTACAGATGTTTTAACACCCACCAGAGCCCAGATAATTACAAACAGAATCGAAAGACTGGTCGGAGTTGTTTTCTTTTCATTGCCTGAACTCTCAACCATTCTCAAGCGAGATGTTTCCCACTTTCTGACATTGCTTTCAAAGACATTTTTGTGGGACACATTGCTAATACTCATCTTATGATTAGGAGAATGCCTAGAAGCCCCAACCAGGATGAGGATCACACCATGCCTGCTGATGTAATGCTTACCACAGAGTGAAACAAGTGCAAGGAAGATGAGTACAGCAGCTGGGAAGACATTTTCATGGGAATTAGAGATAGTTTCTAACCAGTACCTTTCCAGTCGTGGCACTGCAAAGCTCAGCTCAGTTTCAGATGGGTTTGGGGAGTGTTTTCAATGGGACAGAACCATGTGATCAGCTGGTGAGCACACGTCAGAGGATGCTGCAGGTCCTTCTCATCCTAGATCCTCATGGGAGGTGGTGCTCAACACGGAGAGATTGTGAGCAGAGCAGCTAAGATAAAGGAAGGAGCAGCATTTCCTGTTTTAACAGAGGGAAGCCAGTAGTTTATTTCTGCTTTCTTCCTGGTCTGTGCTTGTACGACCCTAAGATACGCAAATGTGGCCCGTGATGAGGAGCTCTGTCCCCTCAGGCCAGTTGCAAACAGCCAGGTTTGAGTTTAACAGATGAGAACTGATTCAGCATCAATGAAGCCAGTTGTAATATGAGTCTTCCCTGGGGTCTTTTAGAAGGTATCCGTGGGGAGCAGGACCAAGAAAGCCTTCTCAGGCTTCACTCTACATGAACCACCTGTTCTCATCTCTTTTCCATCAGGATGCTTTGAGGTTCTCCTGGACATACAGGTGAATTTTGTCCTTGCATTCATTGTCAGAGGTGCTAACTGGTTGGGTGGGAGCTGACCAGCACAAGCCCCCCGCCTCTGGTGAAATCAAGCTGTCTTCATGGCTCTCCCCTCAATCCCTGCTGCAAAATTCCTCATCTCCCATGCCCAGACATGAAAATTTCCATCCAACATTATTCCAGTTCATTTCTGGTTGCTGTGGAGACCAATTTAAATGAAACTCTGGTATTTTGAAAGAGAATATGAGTCTAAGTCATTTTTGATGCAAGGTCCCATGCTAATAGCATTAGCATATTATTTGATTATGGCGATGTGTAGGGAATAAATTCCAAGTCCTTTTGCCATCATTGCATCTTAAAAGAAGAGGAAGAGAAAAACCTCTGGGCTTTTACTGATACTGAAGACCTTTACTGCATGTGAACTCCTGATTTCTGAATGCATAAAGCTTCAGGGGTCACAGGCATTTTTAACCTCATAGCAATGGGAATATCTTGCTGGAAAGGACCTTTTCTTTCTCTGCTTCCACTGAGCACTGTTAATAGACTGTCTAATGGGCAGGACTTGGGTTTTTAATGATGGGCAGAGAGATCCGGGATGGCTTTTTGAGCTGTTTGCATTTTTGCTGGAGCGCTGGTGTGGCAGAGCCCAGCAAGAGAGGGGCTGGGCCAGGTGCAGTCCTCACAGTGCTTGTAGAGGTTTTTGCTTCTTGCATTTTGCCCTCTAACATCTTCAGAATGGTATTGCCTCCAGGATTTCTTCAGATGATCCCAGTATGTGGATAGGGTATGCCCATACCCCTAAATGAAAAAAACAACAACAACAAAACAAACAAACAAACAAAATAAAAACACATGGAAAATCCTTGCAGAGGGGCTTGTTTTGAGAGAAAAGGCTTCAGAGATGGAAAAGGGAAGCTGGACGTCCAGCAAGAAGTAAAAACCCAAGCCAGTCTCCATCCCTAAGAGCATGTTTTCTGGGGTTGAACTGACTCCTGCTCACACTGTACCCTGGGCTGCTTTGTCACTGATTCAGGGGCACAGTATTGCATCCATGTGGGCTAATGGCTTCTATTGTCTCCTCCGGACTTTTGCAGTCAGTGGGGCTGATTCTGCCCTGTCTGAGCATGGCAGGCTCACTTGAAGCTGTGTGAGAAATTTGGAGCCCTACTGCAGACCCCATCTCAGCCCCTGTCCCCTGCACAGCTCCCCACCTCCCTTTCCTTTTAACTCATCAGCTAAAATACGACCTGCAGAGCAAAAAATAACATTAATCCTATATAGAATTTAGGAGAGAAAAACAGAGTCAAACTCCTGCAGTTAGGGCCCATGCATGAGTGCAAGTGCACCCATGAAGAAGGGGACTCTGAGAGGAGAAATTTGGGGATGCTCTTTCTTTCCCCATTGCCACCTTGCTGAGCGATGGTAAAGCAGACCCATAACAAGGCTGCTGTTATTATTGAAGAGCCGGCAAACTGGGAGTTACAATGTTTCTTCCCGCAAGGTAAGGTGAGATTTAAATAAATCACTCTGCAAAGCACCAGGAATGGCAGTTCCTCTATAATACAAAGCGCAAATATTTGGGCCTCCAGTGCGCTCCCTTGAATAGAAATGGTCCTAAATCATGCATAAGGAAAATGGGTTCACATTTTCTCATAGTGAAGTTTTTCTCTGCTCTCCTGGAACATTAAAGACCTGCGCTCCCATTGTCATAAAAAGGGCTATAAAATTCAAAGTGAGATGTTAAGAAGCCCTGGCTGGGATTAGACTAGGATTAATTCTTTCTCCTTCTCTGTCCCTGCTAAGTGAGGCATGTACCCGTGTTTGCTCAGGCAAGGAAAGGTGCCCACATACTGCTTGCTGTGAATCATAAGAGGATGAGGCAAAATTTGTTCCATTTACCAAAGCAAATTTTTCCTGGGCTAGGGGAAGTCAATGGTGCACCAGCTTCTGGGCTTTCACCCTGCTATTTGATGACATGTTGGACCGTGGTGCTTGGGTGAGACTGCTTTAGCGTGATGTCCAAAGGAAAACTGGGTTAGGAGATGCCAAAATCATTAGTCACCATCATCATCATCATAAATTGTAATAACCAGTTATAATAAATTGTAATAACCAATTATAATAACCAATAATAATATTCAGTGCAGTCCTCCAAAACAGGGTGCCAGAGCTTCATGTTGGACAGTAAGAGAACTGGTTTTATCCTGGGCCATCATGAGTCTGCCTCTGGGAAAAAAGCTTTTTCTCATATAAATGTGTCATGTCTTTCTATAGCTCTGAGTTTTCAACAGCTTCAGTACTGTCCTGCAGCACTGGGCTCCACAGACTGCTCATACCTCCAGCCAGATTTGCTAAGGATGCCCCTGGCGTCTGCTGGAATCACATGTGCCACCCACAGACAGAAAGCAGCTAATTCTGCACATCTGCATTGCCTTGTTTTTGACACCTTATAAACCTGAAAAAGGCAAAAATACCCGCCTTGAGACCGCTTTCTGTTCTGTACAGTAACACCACATCATGTTTGCCCTTTCCCCCTGTTCCAGCCTTTTATTTTTTCCCATTTAATAATCCCTCAACAGATTGGTTTTGCAATATCAGAGACGATGATCCATGAAGCAGAGCGAGATGAGCTTAGTCCCATGCAGCAAATGAAGCCCATCCCAGCCCACGCTGCCACCCTGGGATTGTCTTTCACCCCCAGCTGTAGGTCATTGCCCCACTCCAGTTCTGTCAGATAAGGGCGTCCCAGATGGGATGCTCAAGGGCACACATAAGCCAGGTTTGTGAGGATCCACGTTCATCTGCTTTATCTCCAGCCCTGAAGCCCTTATAACAAAAATTAATAGGTGCACACCAGGCATCCCCGTCTGGCCAAATATTAGACTTCCAAATACTGACATGAGTGTTGAGCTCCACAATCAAGTGGCAGATTTGCTCTTCCAATGGTAACTGCCACATTCGGGGCAGGTTGGTAAGAAACAGAGAGAGGTCACTGCCACCAAGGGGTGTTTCCCAGGGCAGGGATGGGATTTGGGGCACAGCCTCATCTTGCAGAAGCAAACCTGTGTTCTCCAGGGAGAGGCATTGCATTGTTTCTGTTGCAATCTCTCTCCCTTCTGTCCCTTTGTCCTTCAAAGAATTGATTACTGCTAAAATAACTGAGATATATTATGCTTAGAGGTCAGGACTTGGTTCCTTTCCCTCTCTTCTCGCTCGCTCACTCTCCATCACTGTGATTTTTTCCCCCAGTTCCTGAGCTTCTCCAAGGCAAATGCTCTTACTTTGCCACTATTTTTTAGTTATTTCGTACCAATGCAAGCACAGTGTTGACACTAATGGAGAAAGACAATGTTATTTATTGTCATCTTTGACTCACTGTCTCTCCCATAACTCTTCCTTGGGTAATTCCCCCTCTCCTGTGTCAGATGCTAAAATAATTGGGGGATTTCACTGTTCTCCATAGAGAAAACCTAAGGCAACTAGCATAGGCTAAGTATCACTTAGATGGCTGAAATTGTATAGGAGAAACCATGCCCTCTGTACAGCAGATCCGTGTCTGTAAAAGAGTGATGCTCCTCCTTTCCCTCAGCCAGTTCGTCCTGACCAGTTGCTCAAAGCAAAGCAAATGGAAATGAGCATCAGAAACTGGAAAGGAAAAGCTAAAAAGTCCCTATGCCACTGTTGCCCCTACCCTTCAGCTCCTCTGCAGTAGGGGATGTAGTTTTGCCCTGTTCTCACTTTTGGGAAGCTTGACTGCCCCTGCTTCTCACCCAAAATTCAGGCAGTGATAAGAATTAGCGTGCCTGTGTACATGCACACAGCTCTTCATCTTGATGGAGAGGGGAAGTCATCCAAATCAGATGCTGTGTCCCACTAACCTGCTGGAGAAAACCTTTAGTGGCCTGCCAAGGCATCCTCAGACTTACAATAGCTTTTCCAAATGCCATGCAACTTGGAGGCAACAGGGAAATCTCAGTAAATAAACCTTCCTCAGGTGCCATGCTCATCCTCATGGCATCCCAGGGCTCTTGGCAGCACTGTAGTGTGTTGACTCATCCATTGGACTTGTTGTTTGTTCTCTCCCTGCCAGGAGAAGCATGTGAAGGGCTTGTTTTGCTAGTAGTGTTTGTCTTGTTTTAATTATTTCTTTGTATTTCTGCTTAATGTGTGAGCTGGCAGCAAAAGCGGGGTGAGAGAGATTCCCGTGTTGAGAAGGTTCCCCATCTTTTGCTAATAAATTATGGAGCTGCTGCAAAGAGTGACGAAGGTGACAGGCATGAGCACAATCTACTCTGTGCCATCCTAGAGATTATTTCTAGTAGATGTCTACTATTCCCTCACAAAAGAAAATTTCATTTGCCACAAGTTTTAACTGGTACAAAGTCAGCAGCGCAGTCCAAGGCATTTTGTGGCATTATTATTTTGTGGCCAGGGCAAATCTAAGGAGCCGTTGTCTGTGGAGGCCTTGGACCAGTCCTTGCTGGCTTGGTGTTGGGGATCATGGGGAATTTTGTGCCATTCAGGGATGTCAAGCAAGGCTGGCACCTTGGCTGCGAACATCAACAGGAGCACAGGAGTTCAGCTACAGCATCATTTCAGGGAGTTGCAGGCCCAGCCTCTGCCTTTTAGGCAGGGAAAGCTGACATTGAAACTCTGGTGGAAAAGGACATTCAGAGCAACAATTTCCAAAGGAGGCTGAATTATTATTTTGCTCAGATAAGCCCAGGAACACTGTGTGAAGCTATGTGCACACAGCAATAGTCGAGTGCTCTGAGCAAGGGAATTCAGAGCTGTCAACAAGGAGGGAAATACCACTTTGGGGGATTGAAAACATTCATAAAAAATTCCTGGCTCCCAGCCTAGTCCATCCCAATGCTGGCTGCGCTCGCAGTTGTGGATTTTTGCTTTGAGGACCGATTTCCAAGGTTTTTTTCCCACTTTGCTGCGACACATGGATGAAAAGGTATATCTTAACCTGGACTAGTGAGTTCCAAGCCTTCCACTGCCCAAAGCCCACTGGTACCATGGGGTTTTGCAGGGCTGTGCTGGTTTGTCCCCTCAGAGGCGCTGGCTCACTTTCTTGCAGGGACCAGAGCAACAGCTGTAGCCTGAGCCCAGCAAGATGTATGCGTGTAAATCGTGCTGCTGACATTGAATTTTAACTTGTGGGCGTCCAACACCGCCTTTTCCAGATCATGAGAGTCCAATTCCCCAAACTCGGAGGAGAACTGGCCAGGAAATGTGGGGTTAAGATGACATTTCCCACATGGCCCCACTACATAACTTTAACTCTGTCCCCCCTGGGAATGGCAGTAGGAACTGCACAGGATCTTATCCCTCCTTGGCTGTATTTGATACATTCCCTCAACATAAACTCAAGATATCAACATAAAGCCAAAGGATTAGAAGGTTATGTCTACGCTGTTAAATGAAGGAGGGCTATGGGTTTATCCATGGCCCCAAGGTGGATAGCCATGGAGGATTGAGAATTATTCATTTTGGCTTGTGCAGAGATTGAATTGAGTATCTTTGGTCATCATGTGCGTGAGACCAATGCCTGGAGGCATCCAGACGGGATCCCGTGGAGATTATTCACTAAGTGCTCTGCATGGATGCGTAAAAGGAGCGTTCATCCTCATCTCTTGGGAGCTGGGCACTGCAACATGGCAAGGTCAAATGGCTTTGGGTTCTCTGGCTCGTATTCACCCTGTATGCCTCACCTTCATGGGGACATATCTGCATTTCAAGCTGATGTGATGTCCTGATTTTTCCCTTATCGTGTACTAGTCTTCAAATGCCACTTTTCTGCCTTGATTTCCTTTCTTGCCTCCTTTTCTGCCCTCCAGCAGGACCCTTTGTCAGTATGTGACCTGGACACATGAACTGTCCTTTATTCTAGTGCAAAAAAACCCCACAGCATAAAAAATCCAGACCAATCTTGGCAGTCTCCTTCCACAGGATTTATCTTCCCAGCCCTTGCAATACCCTCCCCGCCCTGCAAAGCAATCCATCTCTCACCTACTATTACGGAGTTCATCTCACAGACCTAATGGAGTACGTGAGTCCTGAATTGGCTCCCGCTAATGCTCTCAGTGGCCGAGTCACTGTGGGAAGCAAGCTGGGAATTCATTTTGAAAATCAATGAGGATGCCAATAGAGTGGCTTTCCCCAGGGAAGTGACATGCTTTTGCCAGGCATTGGCTCCTGCCCCCCTTCAGTCCCCATTTTCATTTATGTGGTTGGAGTAACCATGGAGTAACTCACCTTGATTTCAATGAGTGCATCTTTTGCACTGCACTCTCCTGTTTCCCCAAACCAGACTGATTTTTGGGAAAAGATTAGGGTCTGCTGGCAGTGCAGGATTCACAGGGCTCCCCAAGGTGTTGTGATTTGAAGTTGCTCTGCCCTGGGGTGTTGCTGGGGACTGTCTCCTCTCTACTGCCCCATCTCTTCCCTTAGGCTGTGTTAGCAGAAGTAAATCAGTGTTAATTTCTAACTCCTGGATGTATTTTGCCCTGCCATGACATTTTGATGTCATGGCAAGTGCAGAGCCTGCCAGGATAGTGAGAGCACAGCTCAGGGCTGTTGGAGGGACCCCACTGCAGTCAGTGCAGTTCATAGTTGTCCCCAGAGGTGACCTTCATGCTGGGATGGGGGCACAACACTAACCTCCTCAAACACACCATCCTCAAAGAGTCTTGGCCAAAGCACAGTGTCATGGGCAATTCTTGGCTGTGATTCAGGAGATAGCCAGAGGGCGCTTCCTGAGAGGCACTTTGGGTACAGCCCCTCTGCTTTTTATGTCAGTGTGGGTTTGGGATCTCTCATCCTGGTTGGCCTCAAAGCACATGATTTGGGACTATGGTTTGGAATTTTCATAGCTCTCAAGACTCTTTTTCCTATGGGGATCCTTCTGCACTACTACAGGATAAATATTTAATAAGAATGAGAGTCAAGGCACTGTTTTGTCCAAGGACACTGAGACGGCCATTTACTCCCATGAAGAGCACCAAGGGATCTTTAATGCCCATGCAAAAAAGACAGGAATCAGAGTTTTAAGCTGTCATCCCCCACCATTAACATCAATGTTAAACATCGATCCTATCTGTGTTTAGCACAAACCAAACGACAGAGTCAAGCCAAGCTCTTTGGCTTTTATTAATGTACTTTTCCAGCACCAGGTGAAGTGCAGTAACACCAGGGAAAAAATGTAGCAGCAGTGAACCAGCAGCAGATTGATTTTGTATCTTGACACAATTTAGAAGTTAGTGAAAGATCACCCTGTGTGGAGCCTCTCCTTGTCTGAACCACTACAGCTGTTTTGCAGAGAACTCATTTCTCTGCAGCATAAGAGAGTCAGGTGCTAAATTTCTGATAAGATCTGGAATTTGAGGGAAAGAATGGAAAAAAGAGGTTAGTAATCTGTAAAATCCCCCTCATCCCTGTGTTGGAGCATGAGTGTCTGAAGTCAAATTTGAAGAGCAGGCGGACATCGTGTTGGGGAAACCTGAGAGCAATCCTGAAACTGGTGGCTAGAGAATGGGTGGATTTCCCCTTTTTGTTAGGGTTTGGGTTTTTTCTATGTTTTACATCAGCACCAAATAAATGTAAAACACAACCATTATATAAAGAATGACTTCAGTGAACTCCGGTGAGTGGTTTTTACTTATCAGGAGTGCCTGCATGGTCTTCTGTGTGGTCTTCTACAGCCAGTGATGGATCAACTTTCCCAAAATATTCTGCAGCTTGTGGATATTCCAGGGTTTTTGGGTTTGGGGTTTTTTTTGGTTTTTTGTTTTATGAGGATTTACAGCTTGACTGTAAAAATTCATCTGTGGTTCAAATTCATGAAGCACACTTATGAGAGGACTGGAGTAGCCGAGTGGTTACTCCTGACCTCTGGGATATTCTCCATTGGAATGAATTTAATATTTTAAAGCCTGTTTCTCCTTGAGCAGGGGGAGTGGGCACTAGGAGCCTTGCCTTGGGTCTGCATCTCATTTTATTCACAGAAAACAGCAGGAGCTCTCTTGAGATCACAAAATCAATACACAATTGGGAAACATGAGAATATTTTTCATCTCTGCTGTCATTATGTCCATCCAGATTCCCACTCCGTACCTCAGTTAACCCAGCTGTAAAGGGATAGCAGTGATGCCCTTACACACAGGGATGGAGTGACTTAAGTGACATCTCACTGCGGTGTGAAAGCTCCTCTCTTCTAAATCAGATTGGAACAACCCATTGAGCTCCCCATGAAATGGGGTGACATCCTGTAGACATCCCAGTAAGCCATTAAGCATGTGATAAAATATCATAACCTGATGAAATATGATTCTATGATAAAATAAGATGAATATTTTTTTCCATACATAGCACCTATAGTTGCATGTGCTCCAAGTAGAGAAGCTGAGAGCATCACTTGCAGTCATAAGCAAACCCCACTGACCTCCATAAATGCCAGAGCATTTAAGTAAGGAAAATCCTGGAAATATGGGATGTGGGGTAGCTACATCTGCCACTCACGAGTGTTTTTTCCCTGCACAGACACGCTGAGGAGCATCGCCTCCATGAACCACGCCCCACGTTCCTCCCCAGCAGAGTTCAGCAGTGCCAGCCACCACCTGCTGCGAGAGCGCAAGTCCTCGGCACCATCCCACTCCAGCCAGCCCACCCTGTTCACCTTCGACTCACCTGCCAGCCACTTCCAGAGCACCCTGTCTGCCAGTGCCCCCCAGGACTACCTTTTCCTCCACCAGTGTATGAGCAGAAAGTCGGAAAATGCAAGGTATTGTAGCCCACCTGGGAGCAAACCTCAGGGACAGCTGTGGGAGGGTTGGGGCTGAGTGGCTCAACCCACCTCTATCCTTGGAGGTCTGCAAAACCCAGCAGGAGAAGACTGAGTGATGGTCTCATCTCATTGTGGTTGGGAGAAAGAGGTCGGAGTAGCGACCTCACAAGCGCCCAGCTTTCCTGGTTTCTGGGTGGTGTTAAAAACCGGCTGGGTGGCCAGACCCAGAGGATGGTGGCCAGTGGCACGAAGTCTAGTTGGAGGCCAGTCACTAGCAATGTACCCCAGGGGTCAATACTGGATCCGGTTCAAAGGGCCATGAAGTCACTGAAGGGACTGGAGCATCTCTCCTAAGAGTAAAGGCTGAGAGAGCTGGAGCTGCTCAGCTGGCAGAGGAGAAGGCTCGGGGGGATCTCCTCTCCAGGGAGGGTGCAAAGCGGCTGGAGCCAGGCTCCTGTCAGTGACGGCCAGTGCCAGGACCAGAGTCATAGGCACAAACATAGACACCAGAGAGCCCGTCTGAACATAGGAAATACCTTTTCCTCTGTGAGTGACTGAACAATAGCCCAGGTTGCCCAGAGAAGATATTCAAAAGCTGTCTGTGCACTGTCCTGATCAACCAGCTCTAGGTTGCCCTGCCTGAGCAGGAGCATGGACCAGATGACTTCTACAGGCCCCTTCCAACCTCAACCACTTTGTGATCCTGCAGGAGGGGCCCTAGTTCCTGCCTTTAACCAGAAAAATTACCAACAAAGGGATAGGCAGGTTGTGCACCACTCTGCCGTTCACCCCTTCCAGAGCTCACTGGGCTTCGTGGCAGCTGGTGGTGCACAGTGTGGGATTTCTGAGCCAGCGACAGCTCCCCGCCTCCAGACCCAGCCAGTTGCCTTAAATAGCTAGGAGTTTTTTTGACGTGAAGAGTTTTGGCTCGCAGGAGCAGGCTAGGAGGGAGGGAGGGAGAGACAGTCAGAACCCAGCTGGCGTGGAGTGAGAGCAGAGCTCAGGCTGCAGTCTCCACTGGGCTTTCCTGCTGCAGCTGACTTTCCCTACTTGAAAAACAACCGCAGAAAAAGGCTCAGAAAAATTAGCTTCAGATGGAGTTAATGGAACAGTGTTTATAAAAAAACAGCCCTCTCACGCTCCAGCTGAGAGGATACCTAAAAGCTGCCCTCTGAGACCCCAAACATAGCTGGGACCCAGAGGAGAAGGGAGCAAGCACCAATGCTTTGGTGAGCAGAAACAAACTGGCCAGTGGCAGCTTCTGCAACTGGGCCAGAAATAATCATCCGATCAATGGCCAGTGCACGGGGCCAGGATGCAGGACTGCTGGGAATCCCTCCCCTGTCAGCTCTGGAGCTCTTACTTTACTCATCCATAAAATGAGGGTAATAGTATCTAATTGGCAGGCAATGTGGAATAATTAAGCCATGAGATGTTTCAAGTGCTCGACCGAAAGTAACCTGACAGAACCCAAACCCCTTGTGGGTGGACTGAGCTCCAAAGGTGGCTGGGATTCATTTGTCTTATCACAGCATCACTTTTTTTTTCCCCAAATAAGCCCTATTTCTGAGCGCCATCTCGTGCTGGCTCCATGAAACAGGGTCCCTGTTGTCCCTGCAGAGCATCAACCACGCTGGAGCAGTGCAAACCAGCATTTCTCAGCTTTTCCCATAGGACTGACACTTTCCCAAGAATTTGTCACAACTGAAAACTTCCCCATAACATGTCACTTTTTCACAATGATTGATACAGGGCAGAACTTTCTTCTATGGAGGGATGTTTTTATGGGGCTGGCTGAGCCCTTCCTGGCTGGGAGTGTGTGATCCCCAAAAGCCTGACCCATGTATGGTTACACCTCTGCAGGCAAAAAGACCCAGTCCAAGACTGCCTCTTACACACTCCCGGTGTACATGCACTAAGTCTGCATGGCTGGGTAATCCTCTTTTGGAGCTTTTCTGTATTTTCTTCATGCTGCTTCAGCCAGCTCAGGGGAAGGTATAATTACAGGATTATCCAGAGTCATGGAATGGGTTGGGTTGGAAGGGACCTTAAAGATCATCTAGTTACAACTCCTCTGCCATAGGCAGAGACACCTTCCACTAGACCAGACTGATCAAAGCCCCATCCAGTCTGGCCTTGAACATTGCCAGGGATGAAATATCCACAGCTTCTCCGGGTGACCTGTGCCAGTGTCTCGCCATCCTCACAGTAGTTAATTAACTCTCATGGGCTAGTTAATTTCTCTTGTGCTTGTTCAGCCACATCTTGCTCTCATATCCCAGAGCTTGTGCAGCAATGCTCATGTTTCCCTGAGTCTTGCGGGATGGGGAGCTGCTTCACAGTGGCAGCGGTTGAGGATGGTGGGAGAAAAGTCTCAAGTGGCCAATTCAAGCATCCCTTGACTCGAGAAAATGTCATGTGCTGGCATTATGGGTAAAGAAGGCCAAGCCCATAGGTCTCATCATCTTCTGCAATGTTGGAGCATTGGAAGAGTGAGCAGGGATAAAACAGGAGATGAAGTACCTTGAAAGGAGTTGTCAGAGGATAGGTTACTAACCAGCAGTTGTTAGAGGACTGAGATCTCCGTGGTGCTCTTCCCTTGTCCTGGCTACTACCCCCAGGAATGGCTGCAATACAAGTCCTGGAATCATTAGCTAGGCTTGGATCTAGTGACCATGCTGCCCTGCTCATCCCAGAGGACTCAAGGGCTTTCACAAATCTGAACTTAGCCCTGAGGTTCATTCCTCCTCCCCTGAACATCAGGGCTGCAAACCCCAAATCATAGCAGGGGACTTCCCTTACCTCCCCAGGGCTTGTCCTGAAAGAGGGCAGGGTGGTGACATGGCTGGAGACTTAGAAATAATCCCCATCAGGAATTTTTCCAGGCCCTCTCAAACACATCTGCAAGGCAGAGGTGAGATGAAGTCTTCTTCCTGTGCTGTGGGTGAGTGGTCGACTCACATTGTCAGTGCTGATAGAGTGGTGCTTTGCAGCCATGTCCTGAGGGGTTGTCAACTGGTGTGAAAATTGCCCTTTGGGAGCAATTTATGTCTGGACAGAAGGCTCATTCTTGCCTGTAGCCCTCTCATGGAACTGGGTGCATGTACCTCTCTCATCTGTGACAGAGGCATTTTGAAGGTGTTCCAGGATTAAGTGGGTTGTGGGCATGTTTGGAGGGGTCTGAGGTGTTCTCATTGCTCTGGGGTTAGGCAATGCAGGTCAGTAAGGTGACAAACAAGGGGAACAGAGGTCTCTGCACCTCAGGACCAGCTATCCCCCATCTCAGCCCCTTTCTCCCCTCCCTCTGCAGGAGTGCCAGCTTCTCCCAAGCCACAAGGTCTGCCTTTTTCATGCGGAGTGACACAGCGGTGCAGAAGCTCTCGCAGGGCAACGGGCACTGCATGAACGGGGTTGGTGGGCAGCTCCACGGCTTTTACAGCCTGCCAAAACCCAGCCGGCACAACTCGGAGTTCAGGGACAGTGCCTACGATCTCCCACGCGCCTTTGGTTCCTACACCCACCCCAAGTCAAGCCTCACTAGCTCCGAAACTGATAATGAGGAGGTCTACACCTACAAGACTCCAAACAACACCCTATGCAAAGAGTTTGGGGAGCTCTCCACGGACTCCTATGACATCCCTGCCACCCCACTCTCCGTCTACCAGATCCCCAGGACATTTACACTGGACAAGAACCACAATGCTCTGGCTGTGGCTGCCAGCGACTCACCTGCTGCACCACCCCCACGGCCCCCAAAACCTGGGCAGACAGAGCCACGGTGGGGCAGCCCACCCCAGCGGCCCCAGCCTGCTGAAAATTTAGGTCTGGCCCCCATGGCAGCCACAATTCCCCGGAGAAACACGCTGCCAGCAGTGGAGAACAGCAGACTGCACCGAGGTGAATTTGGGGGTGAGGATCTGGGGGTGGCTTTGTGCTATCTAGCAGCCTTGGGCAGATCAGCGCCACTGGATTGTGGTAGGAATGTGATGCTGGTGGCATCAACCAGGGGATTGAATACAAAGAAGCTCTACCCAGGCAGCACCTGGCCTGTTTTTTTTATTCAACATGCATGGAGAGGCATCCGTAGAGTTCTGCCCACCAGAGCTGCTCAGCTGGCTCTTGGCTGTGTTGTACCTTGAAAAAAAAGCACAAATCTGCTTGCTTTTGCAGCCCTTCACCAGATTTTGGTGCTCTCAACCATTTTTATCTTCCCTTTACCTCAGTTTGCACCAGGTTTATCAGAACATACTTCAGCCAGGAGCTGCCTTGCTTTTGCTCACCTAAGTGAGCAAAATCTTGGTTTTGCACATCTCCAAGACCCAGCATTCCCAGTGCAGCAGAGCCACTGCTGCCATTGGCCATGGGTGGGCTGTAGGGGAATGTGTCCTTTCAAAACCTTGTGCCTAGGATGAGATAGTTGCAAACTAACTTAGACAAGGTGGTTGGAGAGGAAGTAAACTGTAAATTATACACACAGCTCTCTGAAATGCTTCTTCCACCTCCTCCTGCCTAAATGCCAACATTTAGGCTGAGATCATGCTCAGCAGTAGTAGACAGACTGGTCTAAGAGCTTAGCACCCATTCTCCCCTTACTGGAGGCTGCCAGCTTTTACATCTGCTGAGCAAGCTCTAACAGAGCTCTGCCTTAATCCAGTTTTGTCACCATGATCTACCTTATTTGACACCTTTACCCTTGGGATTTTGCAGCACTTTGACAGAACAGGATTAGGGTCTGTACAGCACGTGCAGTTGTGCTGATGCATCCAAGAGATGCTAATTGGGAAGGAGCATAGCAGAGAGTCTGTGGCAAGCTAAAGATCATGTCTTCTCATCAGCATCTCAATCAACAAGAACAGATACTGTGCTCCCAGTGCCTGGATTTAGTTTTCAGGGACCCCTTTTTATCAGCAGTTGTGGTGGGACACGTGCATTTGTGGTTGTGTTGCAGCTTCTTCTTGCGAGACGTACGAGTACCCCCAGCACGGGGGCGGCAGCGCTGTGCAGTCGGTCGAGTCCATGAACGATGGCTACAACTCCTACCTGGTGAGTTGCCTTGGTGTCGGCCACCGCACTACAGGCACCACTTGCACCTTATAGATTCACAGACAAGTTGGTTCCGGGTTGGACCTCACAGGCCAGAGGAGCTAAGTCAAGAACGGGTTTATTATTTCAGTTAAAACCATGGTGGCCAGCAGGGAACAGATGGAGTGATAACCATCTAACCCAACACCACATGCAGACCTTTGCTTCCACATAGTGATCTGCCTGGAGCTTTGGACCCATAAAAACTGCCCAGGAATCTGGCTTCTTCCTGAAAGCCTGGGATGCTACAGAGCTAATTTTTGACATGTTGCCAGAACAGCCTCTTTTGTGCACTCTCGAAGATTTCCTGAGCTGGAAATGACATTAAAGCAGCCTTTCATATTGCATTTTAGTCATGGCCAGAGTCCAGGGAAGAAAGACTTTCCAGGTTAAGTGCGCTTCTTCAGCTCACTCTGATCATGAGAGGATGTTGCAATGTCTTGGAAACAGAGGAGGTAGACCCTCTCAGTGCAAACTGATGGTCAAGGAGGGGACAGATCATCCCTTCCCTCTGTGCTTAGATTTTAGAGCGAGTCTCCCCTCAGAGATGTGTGTTTGGTTATGATGAGCTGAAGGGTTTGTAATGGGATGGGGTTGAGCAGTGCCTGATACTCACAGCACATCCTCCCACTTACCCCCCAGCAGGCCAAGGCAGCGGTTGCCCGCTCCCACAGTACCGACTCCGAGGACAACTACGTCCCCATGAACCCTGGTTCCTCTCCCCTAATCCACACTGAGAAAGCCAATGACAATGCCCAAAGTCTCTACATCCCCATGAGCCCTGGGCCGCATCACTTCGACCTGGTGGGGTTGTCCTCAGCCACCCTTCCCGTGCATAAAGGAGGAGCCGTGGTGCAGTGCCACAGGCGGCTGAGTGAAATCCAGCCCCCACCGGTCAACCGCAACCTCAAACCCGACCGGAAAGGTAAGAATGGTTGTTTGCATGCAGGTCTTTACAGGAATCCTTCAATTCTTCTAATACTTCAGACCACATCTGCCAGGTTGTGCCCAGTCCTAGGTGGGGTGCGCTGTGCTACTGCCAGCACAGTCAGACCTTCAGATGTCTCCCAACCCCTTCCTCTTCCATGAGCTCTATAGTGCAAATGTAGTTTTCATTGTGCTTGAACAGCCCACCTAAAACCCATCCAGGCCTTTACAGGGGATGCATGTAACAGGCAGGATCTCACCCCCTTTGCCTGCACCCCTCCCTATGCTCCATCCCAAAATCTCAACGTTGTGTTCAGAGGACACAGATTTTTCCTAATGTTTCCTACTGGTTGGTTTGAGGCAGTTCATCCTTCAGGGCTTTCCCAACATCCTTCAAATCCCTCCCCAATCCATTGTCTGACAGGTGGCCAAGTCGATCCTGAGGAGGAGGGCTCCCATTATAAGGGCGTCAACACCTAACCCCATGAACACTTGGTTCAAGGGCTGGATCTGGGGCTAGGGCTGGAGCGTAGCTCTCTACTCTTCCACCTAATGAACCATCCGTGAAGAGATGAGCTTTCCTGTTCCCCTGCAGATGTCCTTTCCCATTCCCTGGGGGAAAATACTCCAGACAGAGGCAGCTCAGGGCTGGCAGAGCCTGGTCTTGTCCCCATCTGATGGGTTATCACAGCTCTCTAAGGAATGGGTTTGGGGGTTGGGCATTTTTAGCAGATCTTCATTCCCTGGGAGGCACATTCCCCTTTTGGGACCACCCGTCCACTTTGAGGCTGTGGGGCAGAAGGAGAAATTCAGTTTTCTTACAGTCCTGGCGTAAATCAGTGCAAGGATTTTGGCTGGGAATATTTGTCATCAGCAGGGATGGCTGGAGGCTTATTAGCAGAAGGGGAAATAAGCAACCATCTGCTGGGGACACTCCCATGCCAGTCATGGATGCTGAATTATGGGAACATGCTGCCTCTGAATAAAGGCTTTTCCCCTCCCCAGCAAAGCCATCACCACTGGACTTGAGGAACAACACTGTCATCGATGAGCTTCCCTTCAAATCACCAGTCACAAAATCCTGGTCCAGGCCAACGTGAGTAAGGGTTGGGGGATGAGTTCTTGCTTTGCTCCAGCAGCAGCGCTCTGGTGTTATTCTCACTGGTGTCCACATGTAGCCATGCTGTCACCTCTGCCATGGATTAAATATTCCCCACATCACAGCTGGTGGCAGGAAGATAAATTCATTTAGGTTGGGATTTCACATGAAAGCCCAGCATGTGGCTAAGAGCTAATTAATATCTCTTGAAGACATTTCCTGTTTCTGGGATCTGACAACTCCTGGAGAGCTGTGGCTCTGACCTGAGACCTGTGGTCCACCACGACTCATGATCCAGCTAAGCTAGACCAACTCAACCACACTGGGGGTGTGGGGCATGATTTTACATCCAGCTATCCCCCCAAAAACCCCACTGTAGTGTCAAAACACAGGGTGACACTCTCAGAGTCTGACCAAGCCATGTTTTGATTGCCTTGAAAGTAAAGCCTAGCCTGAAGGAAGTCTGCAGAATTAAACCAAAGCACTTCAGAGCTACATCTGCCAGCCAAAAATAACAGGATTCACACAATTCCAGCTCTGCTGCTAATTCATGGTCTGATGTAGTCCAGGGAAAGGCAGAAGCAAAGCTTGGCTGCTATGACTCCTCTAATAAATTGGATTGTGTGGAGACTGACTGCAGGGCATGAGCACTGTGTGCTGAAATCACTGCACTGGGAAGCAGTGAGCAGGGTTTGATTGACAAGAGCTCTGACCCAGGAGAAGCTAATGGATTTTTCCCTTATCAGCTAATCATATGACCCTGCTTTACTGAAAGGCAACAAATAGCTTTTTAAGACACGCGCTTTAATGCCAGAAGCTGATTTCATTATTTTGTTCGGTATAATTAGATTTGGCCAATTGAAAGCAAGACAATTCCTCAGAGGATTTGTTTTCTGGCAAAAAATTTTGATAGAACCCTGTACGGTAAACAAATCCTGTAGCTGTGGTGAGGCTAGAAGTGAGAGGCTTCACCAAGGCTGGCCCTGCATCCTCCACAATTAAATGTTTCCCATGAGATAAAAAGAGTTCGTGGAAGTTAATTTGTGTAGATGATAGCAGAAGAGTTACAGGTACATAGCAAGCAAGGTGTTATTAAAAAATTCTAGAAAGAAAAAAAATGAGGAGACCAAACCCAGTGATTTCCAACCCACAGAAAGAAGGTGGGAGGTTGGAGAACCTCAATGCCACCAACTCTTCTTCACGCCCAGTCCCCAGATTCAGAGCATGGTGATACTTGCAGGCATCAGGAGCTGCCCCCTCCCATCCCTCCTTGGCAAAGGACAAGCAGGACCTGCAACCATCAATAACACATCAACCCTTGTTCTTACAGCCAGACCTTCAATGCCGGCTCTCTGCAGTACTGCCGCCCTGTCTCCTCCCAGAGCATCACCAGCACTGACTCGGGAGACAGCGAGGAGAACTACGTGGCAATGGTGAGGGCCCCACAGCTGTGATAGATGGTCCTGGCAGGACATATACACTCCCCAGCTCTGCAGACACATTCCTGGCTGATGACATGGAAGTGCTCAGATAGCACTGAGGGATGTACATGCTTAGGTACATCCCTAAATGCATGAAACAGGGTGTTTCCTTCTGAAAATGACATGTCCCATCGGGGTTTTAAATGTTTATAAGAGCAGAAACATGTATCACTTACTTTGCCAGGAATTAAGAGGGGATAAAAACGTATATGGACTGTCAGGGTGTAATTTCCTAATTTGAGTTGATGTTTTTCAACTTTTTTCCCCCCTAATAGCTGTTGACATCATGTTTGTGTAGGGGCAGGGGCTACCAGAGCAGCAGCAGGGAGCGGCACTGCTTACAGGGAGGGGATTTTGTCTCTCTTTCTGAAGCTACTGACTTGAAGCATATTTTTGAGGCTGTGTAATTAATGGTGTAGAGAAAATCTGTGCTCTGTGTAGCATGATTGTGATTAGTGACAATCCCAGGGTTGGCCTGGCCTCGCTGATGTGTGGTTCCTGGGACATGCTAAAGCCCATGTCTGTTGTCAGGCATGTGAATAAAATCAGCACAAAGGCAGCAGAGCTGCTCTGATAAGTGAAATCAGGAGCATGAACTTGAAATATTTGTTAGCACAATACACAACATTTATAGTCTCCCAGCAGTTCCCAGCAGTTCTGCACACATCCCATAGGCAGGTGAGCAAGTACCCAGGCTCTTTTAAAAGTGTCTCCAAGATGTTTCGTTTCCAGATTTGTGTTAATTTCCTTTTTTCTTTCTTCCTTCCCATTTTAATCCTCATTATCTCTCCTGTCTCTTCCCTGCATTAGCAAAACCCCATTTCTGCTTCTCCTGTTCCTAGTGGTACCAACAGCCCAGCGCCTAAAAAGAGTTCGGGGAGTGTGGATTACCTGGCCCTGGACTTCCAGCCAAGCTCACCAGGGCCACACAGGAAGGTAATGGAGGATTTTATAAACTTCTGATTAAAAGTGATGCATTTTTAAGGCATTTATGCACACTGGCAACAGCATGGTCCAAAACCCCAGACTGGGGTCTCAAGAGTCTCTCATGATCAGAGAACTGGAGCACCTCAGCTATGGACATAGGCTGAGAGAGGTAGGAGTGTTCAGCCTGGAGAAGAGAAAACTCCAAGGAGACCTTAGAGTGTCTTCCAGTACCTAAAGGGGCTGCATGACAGCTGGAGAGGGACTTTGGACAAGGGCATACAGGGACAGTACAAGGGGTAATGGCTTTAAACTGACAGAGGGCAGGTTTAGATTAGATATTAGGAAGAAATTCTTTACTGTGAGGGTGGTGAGGCACTGGAACAGACTGCCCAGAAAAGCTGTGGATGTGGATGTCCCATCCCTGACAGTGTTCAAGAGCAGGCTGGATGGGGCTTTGAGCAACCTGGTCTGGTGAAAGGTGTCCCTGCCATGGCTGACATGAGATGATCTCTAAGGTCCTTTCCAACCCAAACCATTCCGTGACCCACTCTAGTTACTCTAGGTCAGACTCAGTCTCTCTTGCATGTCTGCAGCCTTGCTGGAAGTGTCACCAGAAGCATGGATGTGCAGGGATGCTGATGAGACCACAAATTCAGCTGGAGATTGTATATTCAAAAGCTGTCAGGAGGTATCCCAAGAAATATCAGAATTCATTTTTTCCTCCCTCAGAACAATAGGTCCTCCAAAACTAGACTTGGGTTTTCCACCTAAAAGGTGGAGGACAAGGGTCATCTAAACTTTTGTGGCAACCACTTGTGAGTTGGCCTCACTTTCTCAAGCACCACCTTGTTTCCCTGGCAAAGCATCCCACTGGTTAGGTCTTTTTATTATTTGACAGTTGTCCCTTGATGGTTTCGTTCTGCCCAGCAATACACCAGCAAGTATTACCCATTTTAATTACATCCCATTCTGGAAAAGTGATTTTAGACCATCAAAAAACATTATCTGGCTCCAGTTACAAGCAGATGGAGGTCTTCTGAAATGCTTGAAAAAGGAGGTAGAAAAAGCTCCAGTAGTCCAGAAATTATGGTTAAAAATGTCTCCTTGTTCCACAACACATCTCTTGGGTGACCCTGCAAACATACGAGCTAGTGCCATGGGTGGGTAGAGTCAGCACAGATAAGAGGGATGGAGCTGGGAAGAGTTCTGGAGCTCTTTACAAGAAAATGAACAAGATGCAAGGCTGAATTTGCATTATCAGCAGCTAGAGAACACAATTACAACCGCGCATCCACGTCCCAGAATTTGTGAGAAAGTAGAGACCCACATGCTTTTTCTATCCTCCCATTGCAACCGCAATTTCATGACAGCAAGAAGCAGAGCAGACTGAAAATCTTCAGTCTCTTTGGGAGGTCAGAGGGAGGGTGATGAGCTGTGGAGCCTGAAAGAAAGCAGGAATGGTGCTGGTGGTCTTGTGGCACCTGTGGTGTTGCAGCAGAAAGGAGCAAGAGGGAAGGGCGGGGAGCTGATGAGTGACCAGCTGGTGCCCTGTTTCTCCTCCCCACAGCCCTCCACCTCGTCGGTCGCCTCAGATGAGAAGGTTGATTACGTGCAAGTGGACAAGGAGAAGACGCAGGCGCTGCAGAGCACCATGCAGGAGTGGACTGATGTGCGGCAGTCCTCGGAGCCTGCCAAGAGCACGAAGCAGTAGTGTCTGTGGCAGGCGTCGGAACAGGCAAACGTCCTGTCGGTTTTCCCCAGCTGCGGCCCTGCTGGGCTGCCAGATCCACTTGGGCTGGATTTCTAAGACTTGTCTGTGGAGGGGAGGGGGTGTCATTATTTTTTTTCTCTTAAGACAAAACAAAACTTAATTTCAGGGGAAGACTTGGCGGATACTGTTTGCCAGTGATAAAGACCAACTATGTTCGGTGGCTAGGTTTGTGCTTTAGCTGCTGGATGCACTATCCAGGAACTTTGACTTAGCAATACCAGGTTTCACCCTACACATCTTTTGCTTACAGCTATTAAAGCCACCTTGTATGTGCTAACACTGCATCATCTCTCCCCGTCTTCTTCCATACCACACCCAAACCACACCATGCAGGTTTGCAGCATCTCCCATAGGACATCATTCCCCAGCTCTGATTCTCCACTCCTTATGGTTGTTCTCTTCTCTGCCTCTTCCCAATCCCAAAACTGAGCAAGGACCATTCACTTTTGTTGTCCCATCTCTTGTAAATAATATGCTCAAAAGCTCTGAGGGCTGTTCTCCTGGTCGGATAGCCACCGTGGTTTTGGTTGGGGTTGTTAACCTTCAGGAGCTTGATGAGCAACCACACCATCCCACTGAGCTGACTTAGAGCCCAGGACCTGCCCCACCATACACACACATCTATGCCAGCACATGCTCACACAAGTTTGTTGGGGTATCTTCTGTTTATATTTTTCATCATCTGTCAAAGTCAATGGGCTGGGGAGAATGGCTTTGGAAGGGGCTGGAGACATTTGCTTTGGAAGGTAGATTTCAAGCACTGACCCACTGCCTATCTGAAAACAATTCCTGTGACCTAAGAACCAAAATCTGCCCTTTGTGGCACCAAGAGAAGCCCATAGAGTGAGAGTCTTACATCTGTGGCCATTGAGAGAAGCTCTCTGGCTGAGTATGAGGGGTGTAGGGAAGCTGTGGAGATCTGTATATCTGGACTGGCATAAGGATGAGTGACAGGCAGGGAGTGGAAAGCTGCTGTGAGGACTGGGAGAAGGCAGGTGCTGTACTGCAGACGGTCTTGGGTGAGGAAGTCTGGTGGAAAGTTTCTTGGAAGAAAGAAAAAAAGTAATTGAAATGTCGGTTGATGGTGAGGTCATAGGTTTGGGAAGAGGCTGGTCAGGAGAGTCAGGGCAAGGCTTTTCAATATGAGCTTTAATGTAGAATTATGATTGGTTTGTGGAGGACACAAAAGGCCAAACTGTTTTCTCCTCATCTTCAGCAATGTGTATTCAACACAGAAATGGGGCTTGCTGACATTAGTGTCCCTAGGTTCTAGTTATGGGTGTTGTCTCTTGCCCACATGCTTAACACATCCAGGCTTTGGGATCACTCCCCAGGCAGCTGCTGAGCACAGAAAGACAAGAAGGATGAGAGAGTTTAATGCA
Organism: Atrichornis clamosus; assembly: GCA_013400975.1. Taxonomy (NCBI): domain Eukaryota; kingdom Metazoa; phylum Chordata; class Aves; order Passeriformes; family Menuridae; genus Atrichornis; species Atrichornis clamosus. The sequence goes on from WBMZ01003993.1 coordinate 40,947, forward strand.
GAGATAATAATTCATGACCTCATGAAAACAGGAAGAACTAATGATTGCCATGGAGCAGCCTGATTGCCAGACAGCGAGCGTTGACATGAATAAACAGGCTGACCGCAAACCAAGAGCCAAATGAAGGAGACATTAGAAAGATTAGGTAATAATATTTGTTAAATAGCTGGAGCTATTCTTTCTGCAAGCTGAGCCCCTCCCAGTGCCGTGGGCTCTGTGCTCCCCCAACACCACCAAGTTGTATCGATTATTAATGCTTAAGCATTAACACATTTGTTTAATCTTGGTCTGAGTTTGGAAAGGGCCAGACATGACCCACGTGGGGATGAGATACCAGTCTCTTAAGGGCTGTGTGCTGCTGTGTGCTGGTAAAATAAGTCTTGAACTTCCAACACCATTTTGTATTTTCTTCTCACATGCCATGAAAGGGAAGGATGTTAATGGAAAAACTCTGACAACCCTGTTAAGACATTGAAGTGTTGGGCTTTTACAGAAATAATGCAGCTAATATCCTAGTGCTTAAGCTAAAAATAATCTTCCCAAAGGGGAAGATTTAGCACAGTCAGATGCTTTCTGAAGGTCACAGAGTGTATTACAGCCTGCAAAGGGCCATTGCCCCCTCTTGGGGGCTTGCACACTTGCCTGGTGAGATGATGAAATGAAAAACAGAGTGCAGTACTTTGTATTTCTGCCCCTTCTTTTATCACTGCATCTCAGGGGAGACTAAACACTGGGCCTGGCCCATTAAAGTGTGCATTCACCCAGCTGGGAGAGAGCTCCCCATCCCCATGGAAAAGAATGTGACTCATCTGGGAAGCTGATTTTTTCCTATTTCTTCTTCTAAACTGTTAGATGCAGTGGCTTGAGAGATAACACAGTGGGTTGGGATGCAATTTTTGAGTGGGTACCCTGTGCTTCTGCACTGGGACTAGGTGCATCCAGTGCCCCCTCCCACATTTAATCCAAAGTGTTAAGACTGGAAAAGCCTTTTGTGGTACTGGATAAACTAGTCCTTTTTCTCCACGTTTCACAAATGTCTAGCAAGCACTGGTACGAGATAGCTCTATTCCCACACTCAGACTCCATGTTTTGATGATTTGCTCTCATGAGCATCCCCAGTAAATTGCCCATTGCATGTGGCAGACCAAGGACCAAAATAGCCCAAGAGTAGCTACTCTACAGCTGTTGGCAACTGGTGCCTCTCTGCTTTGCAGTGAAGTCTGTGTTTAACAGAAACAAATACATTCCTCTATTTTTTTCCCCTGCTAAGCAGCAAGCAAACAGCACCTCCAGACTACGTAGCAGCCCACAGACTCTGCGCCGTATAGACATGACTCTGTCAACCCCTCCTGAAAGCATTAAGTAATCAATGGCTTCAGTGGAAATAGTCACCCATGACGACTGCCGAGCTGATTACAGCAGTCCCCGATGATTAGTGTTTGTGCAGTATTTAGTCTTAAACCATATTGAAAAGCAGCTGCTTTAATTACACGGACTGCCAAGAACTTTGTCCTGAAGGCATTGAGTTTATCACATCCACTTTATACCCAGATTCTAAAGTATGACTGACTCCTTTGTTAGAAATAGGTATTTTAGGAAGCTGAGAACATTGCAAATTATTCATTTTAATTGTAATTAAACTGGCTTGAGCCTTCACATCAAAGCCTGCTCTACAGCTCTATGGTTCCATTTAGAAAAGGGATGTGCTTGCACGTGTGTGTGCTTATGGAGAAGGGCTGTCTTTGGGACAAGCCTCATTACCTCAATATTTAGTTTTATGAAGCACCAGGGCCATGGCTCAAAGCTTTCCCCAAGCTTTAAAATTATTAGGCAGGTGATTTTAAAGGCAAAAGTCTCCAAAAGTGTGTATACCTTGCTGTGAGTGTGCAACTGCTGCTCACAGCTCCTCTGTCTGGTGAGATGTGTGAGCTGCCTTGGAGCCGATTTGCTCTGAACTGGCATTTGAGTGTTTGGTGGAAATACATTTCCAGCTCTAAATGGATGCCAGGCTTAGGCTTAGTCTCAAGTTGGCAAAAGAAAATACGTGTGAGTGCAGACTGTGCCAGGGCAAAGCTGAGAGTCTGGCAGACAGGGCCAAATACAGAGTCGGAACTGAAAGGCAGATAAGGCTTGGGTTGACTGGGGTTGGCTAACTGGGATGGATGTGGACCCTGGGCTACCCGACACTGACCAGGGTAATATATGGGAGAACATGAGGTTGGGAGGAGACAAGGCAGGAGAGTTTGCCAGCAAGGTTTGAGTCTTGGTCCTCACCAAGTTCTCCTTTGGCCTGAGTCTTGAGTCAGACATATAGACATTTGTGGGTTGTGGAGTGCTCAGTAAAAGCCATGCACTGGTGGGAGGGGAGCTTCCACCACTCTCGGGACTTACCCAGGGCATTTCACTCTCAAGGAGGTCATCCTGCCTGACAGTGTGTGCCTCAGTGCTCTGGATTTCAGGGATCCTTGGTGCATTCACCCAACTCTGAGCTGGGCAGAGGAAGCCCTGCAAGAAATGTGCTGGGAACAGGATGTGCTGGGATACACTTTGCTGAGGGGCTCCAGTGAGCTGTCCATGGGGCAGCAGTGCCAGGGTTTCACAGGGTTGTCCCGTGAGGTGCCATCTTCATCCGTGGAGCTTCTCAAGACCAGTCGGGATCAACCCCATAGCAGACCCTGCTTGGAGCATCTCTTCCACCCTGAAACCCAGTGCTGCTTGGTTTGAGTGGAGATCCTCCATGTGAGGGAAGGGTCCCAGAGAGTTGTTTAGAGTCCTGTAACATCCAGAACAGACACAGGGCCACTTCTCTGGCCATGAAGCCAAGTGACAAGGCACAGCTCAACCCCTACCGCCATACTCCCCAGCAACAGGACCTACTCCATACTGGCCATCCCTTGCACCTGGCAGAGAGATGGCTGGCCCAGACCAAGTAATCCAGGACACAGACACAGAGTCCTAGCAACTGGGAGACAACTTGAACCTATAAATTTGTTAGGTTAGACCCAGAGCTCTCAGCAGTCCCATGCCAGCCCCTACGCCCTGGCATCCCAGTCCCTTAAGCATACCAGGAAGTTGGCTTGTTTTGGCTACCCATTGACCATGGCTCCTTGGGAGGGGTAGAGCTATGCCCAGGTTTATGGAAGATGTTAAAATAATTCCCAGGTCCTGCATGATCTTGCTGGCCCAGGAGGTGAGTAAGAGGATGCTTTTCTCAAGTCATGCTTGCATTGTGTTGATGTTTTCTCACCTGGTGATGCAAAAGTTCTATTCCATGTAAAAGTTGACACTCACCCGCACTGTGTGTCCCAGCGAAGGGATGCTGTCCAGATGAGATGGGTGCAGTGGGGCTGATTATGGAGAAGCCCTATTTGTAATGGGAAGGGGGAAGAGCAAAGCCCTGACACCAGTCAGAGAACATGCATGGCCACTGAAGAGCCATCAAGAAAACCAAAGGACCAGTCCAGCATCAAAGCACGTGGTCCAGTAAGCCAGTTTTGGGCCCCTGATGAGTCTGTGTGCCTCTTTTCTCTGCCCAGCATCCCCATATGTACACAATGACCTTGCAGCTGTTAATGAGGCTCTTGCAGGTAGAGACATGCACCTTTCGATCATGATTTCTCCTTGGCCTGGAGCAGTTCATCCCATCCACCAGGTTGTTTTTTGTGTCTCATCATTGCAGTCACAATTTTATCTCCTTGTTCACAACTCCTAGTATTGTACTGTTGATCAGGTTGCTAATTTAGTGTCTACTCTTGAGAAAAGTTGATATGTAGCAAGGTGTCACCACACAGCTGTCCCCCTTCCAGCCCACGGCCAGCTGGTCCTGGCGCGTGGTGTCCAAGTTTTAACAACAGCCAATAACATTTGAAACTGAAGCTGGGCCACATGGCTCCATCTCTTGAGCAAAAAAGAACTTCTCAATAGCCTTGCTTTCAATCAGCAGGCTCTTAATTTCTGATGCAGCCCATTGCTAGTATTTAACACGTTCATTTGTAGGCCAGTGGGTTGACTGTATGGGAGAGGTTTGCCCCAAGACCAGGAGATAAGAAACCATCACTTTTATTGTCATTCTTTGAGTGACACCACACTTCATCTTCATGTGGGATGAGAGGGTTCATGTAAACTCTGTATCCTCCTCTTTCTCCGGCTTGTAAAATGAAGGTTTTTAGTACTTATTTCCCCACCTCACAGATGTGTTGTGAGGTGTATTTAATTGACATCTAATAATGCAAAGCGCTGTTTTGAGTCTGCAGGCAATGGCTGGGCAGCATGTGGTGCTACCCTGTTGTCATGCCCAGCATCACACATGACACTGCACATCCCGCTCTGCATAACTCATTAAAAACCTCTTCATCCTTAATTACCAAGGTGAAAAAAAACTTGGCAGGATTTTCTCCTGAGCAAGGGGGTTGGGGGAAATGCCATTTGCACAGTTCCAGCATTCTGCTGCCACACTGACCCTGAAAATACCACTTTTTTTTGAGACGTGGTGGTTGGACCACGTTGCAGAGAGGGGAAGGGAGCAGGACCTTGGGCTCCATGGGGAGCCCGTCAATGAATCCCATAGGATTAGGACCAAACCTTTAGAGTAGTTATATCCCACTCAACCCAGCCCTTGGTAAAGTCAACACGTCCCCACTGACTTTGGGCATCATTGTGTGGGAACAGACCCAGTCAAATTAGGGTAGTTTTCTCCATTTGTTTCTTAATCTGCTGCGAGGAGGGGTCGGAACCCCAGCTGTGAAGCTGTTGTGGCGGCAGCCGATTCGCAGGGATGTATTGTGTGTTTCAAAGCCTATGACTGTTCTTAAAGAGGAGTATTTTTAATTTTTTGATTTCCATTTGTAGAAGGAAGGACAAGAGTAATCTGTGGCAAACTGTACAGTATGTGTCTTCTTGTGGTGTCACTGTTTGAATGGTTATTAAGTTTTCAAATCACTGTGGACAGCTAATCACTTAAGTTATTAATTTATTCTTTGGGGGTTTGTTGTTTGTTTTGGTTTTTTTTTTAAGTAATTTGAAACAATTATTTATCCTGTAAATCAGTCTTGAGTGAAGCCTAGATAATACTTTTTTTGCTGTTAATAAACATGGTACATGCCTGACATGAAGGTGATCTCATTTTTAAGTACTGTATAAGCAACGAAAAAGCGATGGGAAAATAAAAGAATGATAATAAAAAGACATCTCTCATTGGTGATTCCCAGCATGGATTCAGAGCAGGGAGAGAAAGGGGAAACTAATGAGCAGATCTAGTTTGATTATGTAGCAGCTTTAAAGCTTTCAGAGCATCTTCCCAGTGTGTCACCAAGTGCCTCCTACAGCTTCAGGTGTCCTGCCTGGGTAATGAGGGCCTTTAGGATGCAGCTAGGGTTTTTTCTGATACCAGAACCCAAGCTGCATCTTTTTCAGCTGCTAAAGTCAATTTCATACCATATATCTGCTCTGGTGTGTGCAGGGTGAGGACAAATGCTCACCCATCAGCAGCTCGGCACCTGTGAGCCCCGGCTCAGGACACCAAATCACCCACAGAACCTAAGCATAAGGATTAATCTTTTTCCCCAGGGTTAAAAGTTCAACCCTCCCCTTTAAGACACTTATATCTACTTTTTACAGAAAAAAGACAACTGGAGAAAGACACCTCCCTAAGCACAGCACCTGTAACACCTCTTTTAGACCAGAGTAGCATCACCTCATATCTGCAGCACATCTGGGAATCCAAAACAAATGCTGAGGACTCCCCTCTTTGACCAGAGGCATGTGTGACAGGCACAGCAGGTCATACTATCACACATACTATAGCATATACTTTATCAATATACCATATGCAAATATTACTGGCATTGCTAACACTAGTATTAATACAGTATATACTGTAATTGATGTAGCATAGATAGTAATATATATATATGCTATACTAGACTTCTGTAAGGCCTTTAATATGGTCCTTTATAACATTCTCATGTCTGAATTGGAGAGATACAGGTTTGATGGATAGGTGAACTTTTGGATGGATAAGGAATCGGCTGGATGAGCTGGAAGAGTTACATTGGAATAGCTACAGACAACGACTCAGTGCCCAAACCAGCAATGAGTGGTGGTCCTCTAAGATCCATACTGGTACCAATACTATTTAATATCTTCATCAAAGACATAGTGAGATTGGTGAGTCCAAAAGGGAAGTCCAATCCTAATAATTACAGGAAATGAACAGGGACTAAACTGGACAACCTTATTACACCATTGAAACTCTGCAGGCTGCCATCCATACTGAGCACTGTGTGCTGTTTGCCTCTGCTCCTCTCAGAAAATCGGTGAAAAAACAAGACATATTCAGGGAAGAGCTTAGCCTCTCCATTTTCCATGTTTGATTATCTTCCTTCATTATTTAGATTAGAACCTCATCAAGTTAAAAACAGTCTCCTACAAAAGCACCTTACAGCAAATGGCACAGAAAATGCCTCCAAGTGACACTCCAGAACAAAGAAAGGAGCTAGCACAACAGCAACAGGAAAACTTTTGGAAACCTCTTTGAACAGGAGGTGAATAGAAGTCTATTAATAAAACCAGGAACCACTGTACTTTCTGTGAAAGTTCAGCTTTGGGTCCATATTTATTTCCTCTTTGCACTGCTTTCAGTCTAAATGACTTAAAAGACAACAAACACACTCCACTGCTCACCTATAGCACCCCAGTATTAGTATTGTGATCTTCTTTTGGAGGGCGCCCAGCTCTGGGCTGGGATTCCCATTCCACCTCTGCCTGTTCCTCTCTTCCAAGCCACCACTCTGCAGGATTGTCCCATGTCCATGAGGCTGGATGCTCATCTGCATCAGCTTCCCCATCTCTTTTTTGACGCATCAGCCCAATATCTGTGAGTACTGCAATAAGACACTAAGTCTTTATGTTGAATTAATTTCCTTTATTTATATATAGGAAAGGCAATAAAAGAATATGATAGTATACACCAGAGATTTGATCCCAAGTGTCCTCTCTAGCAGACTTTCTGCTCACATTATCTGTAGCAATGTCTGTGCTTTGCCTTTTCCTCCACAGCAACACAATATTCCTACCCCTACCCCAATACCCCATGGTCAGGATTAGGTCCTGCACCTAGGACCTAAGGCACAAGTCTCTGCCACTTGATCCAGAGAAATCTCTACTACAGGTATGAGGGAGGAGCAGGCTGAGGACAACAGCTGGATAGGGACATGGGAGGGAGCTGTGGTCCTGCAGATGTGCTGCCCGGGGCTTGAATTGGCCACCTGCCATCAAAATCAGCCCCTCTCCCATTATTGATTTATATAATACATTGGTTTACATAGTATATATTGATACTGGGTTGATATAATATATCTGGTTGGGCTACTCACCTTGCAAATCAGCATTAAAAAAAAGTAAAATTAGATCATGAGTTTAGGGGGGCTCTGTCATTTGCTGCTCAGTTCAGGGTATCCCAAAGGAAAGCCCAGATTTTAAAGGGCAGATCCACCCCAGAAAGCCATCAAATGACAGCAGCAGAAAGAGACCAATTGAGACCTAAAGACACATCTGGAAAAAGAGCTGTGTGTCTGGGCCTGCCGTGCACACTAACAGCATCCAGAGGTCATCAGTAACACAATGGGTCTTCACCAAAAACCTCAACTGGATTAGATCAGTCTCTCTTGGCTGGAGGGATTTGTTTCCCTCAGTCTCTTTTGGGTGCCTTGCAATGCAGCATAAAACCTCTGTGGCCGACCTGCCCCTGTTCACTGTTACCAAGCAGATCTACAAGCTCACTGCCTCACAGATTGGCCTTGCTACATTGCTGGCATTTTTCAGACTGTTTTCTACCTTCAGAGGTATGTCTTGGTGGGTTCCCAATCAACATTAAAAAGAAATACAACTGAGCAGAGGTCCCCCTGGAACCAACTTAGTGCCATGGGAAGGGCTGCAGACGGGATATACACGGGACATCTCCATCCCTGGCGCCCTGCTGGGTCCGTCTTCCTGCCCATGCCTGTCCATGTCCCCTCCCCAGGCTGGTGGCATGGCTCACAGTAGGCAAGACATGGCTATGCTGAAGCAAAAGGGCACTTCTCCGAGCTGTCGGCAGCTGCTCATCTCCACGGTAGCTTAGGTACGTTAAGGCATGAAGACCAAGTGCATAGGAAGCAGCGAGACCCTCCAGGCACCTCCAAATCAGCCCCTGAGACCTTTTCCATTGAAATGTTTCTCAAATCCTCCTCCAAGATGCTCACTGTCATCAAGGTGAGGAAGAGGAGCCTCAGGCTGGCCCCACGGACATTGCCTATCTGGTTTAACCTGTTGGCTAAAAGACGAGTCCATGGAAGGAGCCAGATCCGCCCCCGCCTGCTGCCGGGCTGCAGCCCCCCGACGAGCTGTCATCATCCTTGTCCCTGTCCAAGTCTCTCCACCACAGCGGGGATTTCGGCAAGGCAGAAATATAGGCGGCTCTGTTCCTCGCTTCTTTTTCCTGTTCCTGGGAGAAGAAAGAGGGAAAAATAGCACAAGAATATCAGCAGCTAAAGGATGCAGGTGGGGAGATGCTCCCACCATCCCTGAGGAGCTAGGAGCCTGCTTGGTTCCACCTGGGAGCTTTCTTCAAATTAAAGTGGTGTGTGAAGGCCATGTGCTCATCTCTAGAGCTCAGCAGAGGAATGCAGCAAAGCATTGCATCTCTCCAGGGATCAAACACCAGCCCTCTCATGTCACCTCAAATTCCCCCACATGCAGCTCATGCCATATGAGACACTGCTTGGAAAGCGTTGAACTCCACCAGCTGAATGAATTTTATTCTAGTCTGTATTCCCAGCTCATCCATCTGCCCAGGGAAGCTGTGGATGCCCCATTCCTGGTAGTGTTCAAGGCCAGACTGGATGGGGCTTTGAGAAACCTGGTCTAGTGGAAAGGGTCCCTGCCCACGGCATGGGACTGGAATTAGATGGTCTTTAAGTCCCTTCCAACCCAAATCTGTGATTCTGTGATAAGAAGAGATGGAGGAAAGAAAAGACCAGGTTTGCAATGGCTTAGGTGAATGTCAGAGGTGGTAGGAAGGAGCAGCTAGTTAACAGTGAGTGAAGGTGGGAAGGAAAAGGTAGAATATAAGGAACAAGTGTTTTACAATGAGGGTGGTGAGGCAGTTACACAGATTTCCCAGAGAGGTGGTAGATGCTCCATCCCTGGGAACATTCACAGTCAGGCTGGATGGGGCTCTGAGCAACCTGATCTAGTTGAAGATGTCCCTGGTCATGCTGCAGTGGGGGTGGACTAGGTGGCTTTTAAAGGTCCTTCCAACCCAAACTATTCCATCATCCTATCCTTCCCAGGCACTTAGAAGAAAATTTCAGGCTGAGCTCCCAGGGTTAGACAACAGCAAGTCAACAGTCACAAGGTGTCTTGTACCCAGTTTCATCAGGAAACTATAACTGGTTTATATCTGGGTGCTAAAAAGGAAAAGGGATTTGACTTCAGGGAATGGGTGGGTATCTGCAGGATTTTAACCACAGGACACGATCCCGCTGCTGCCCGGATGGGCGGAAACACAGCCCGTGAGCCGGACAGCCGCAGGATCGCACCCTCCTGTGCACAGCAGCGGGAGTTACCTGCAAGAAGAGGATGTTATCTTTGGAAATGGCTTCCATCAAGTCCTTGTGGAGGGAGGGTTCGCCATGCAGGCGGCCGGCCTCAGCCAGTGTCTCGTGCAGCAGGCAGCTCTGCCGGCCCGGCCGCTGCCGGTAGAACAGGACATAGGCAGTGTCTTTGGGGAAGAACGAGGTGACGTTGCTGACCGATTCAAAGGAGGAGAAGGAAACTCTGGTGTCGTTGAAGAGGTACCACTGGATTTCAAAGTCCAACTGCTTGTCAGAGACCAGTTTCGGCATCCCATCCGGGGGCTGCCCATGGGGGACGGTGTCGGTGCACTCCCTGGAGTAGCAGTAATAGTGGCCACTCTCGGAGGAGATGCCTGAATGCACTACCACACTGCAGAGGTCATACACCACAGACATGAAGCTGCTTCCTGGGACAGCACCATCCTTCCCACGCTGGCAAACCTTCTCAGTTTCCTCCGGAGCAACAAGGATGGGTAGCTTGAGTACCACAGGGATGGAGACATTGTCCAAGATCTTCTTCCTCTTCATGGTCCGTGGATCGAAGGAGAACCGCAGCAGCGTGAGGATGAGGTAGTGTGGTCCCTCTGTCAGTTCCGCCACCTTCTCAGCATCCTGCAAGGATGCACATTTCTCACAGTGGTATTTATTCTCTGCTGTCAGTCTTTCCGGGGATAGAAAATAGTTGATTAAATCTGAAACAGATCTGGAATCCTTGGAAGCACATACCTGCTCTCCAAAAGTTGAGAGAGGGTCTTTGGCTGCATCCACCCTAACATCATTGCCACTTACAGGAGTTACTGCTTCTCCTGTCTCCTGGAAACCTAATGTTTCCACCAACATTGATGGGGCTGCAGAGTCACTGGCCATGGGCACCTTCCTCTGGATCCAGGGAGACCCCATAAGCTGGCCTGCATTTTCAGGAGGATCAATGAACTGTGGGCCAATTTCTTCCACTGGTAGAATAGATGTGCTCCCACGCATGTTCCTGTCCAATGGAGGAAAAGCCAGGGACAGGTCTGTGAAGGCTTCTTCTCGGGAGGAAACATTCAGGCACTTCAAGCAGCGTATCTTCGTCATCATTTTACCCCCAAACATCTTCTCAATCAATGTCTTGTTTAAGTAATGATGCTCCACTGCCTGAGACATCAAGCTGGATTCCTTGAGTTTCTGGTAGATCCTTTTCCCAGTTTTTTCTTCTTCATGCAATCTTGGCAGGGGAGAAAAAGGCTGCGTTATGCATCAATACAACAGCAAGAGGTAGTTTCTAAAGTAGGGTTCCTGTTCTTCACTGCAAGGGGTTAATCCCAGTTAACCTGTCTGTACCCAGGGCTCTGATGCTGTGGGAGGAAGGTGGGAAGGAGTCAGGAAGGATTTGGTAACCTGAAGTCTTCATGTGCCATTGACTTCCCACTTCTAGAGGGATCACTGGGACACCAGAGACTTGGTATTTCTAGGTAAAAGGCAAAAATCAACATTTTACAGGGGAGGCTGAGTGTCTTGTCAGGCAAATCTCTAAAGTTGGTACAATTTTAGATTAGACATTAAGAAAAATTTCTTCACTGAAATCATTGGAAATAGACTGCCCAAGGAAGTGGTGAAATCACCATTCCTGGAAGTGTTCAAAAATGTGTAGATGTGGCCTTTAGGGATGTGATTTAGTGGTGAGCTTGGCAGTGCTGGGTTAATGGTTGAACTCACTGATCCCAGAGGTCTTTTCCAGCCTTAATGCTTCTGTGATTCTATGAATTCCCTTTGCCTTCAGAGCAAAGGCAGAAATTTTCAAGCTGAGCTAAGTTCTGACCTTACTCCTAAGACTGCTCAAACAGGGTTTTATCAAGGAGCCTCAGGCCAGTCTCACCATCTCTCACCCCAAGCCTCCACTCTCCCAACTCCTCCAGGTCTCAGCCACTTGCTCTGTTTGCATGTGGGTCAGCATTAAACATTACTTTTGGTCTAGGGATGCCGCTGTCACCAGGCTCCGAAATCACAGTGCTCGTCACGTACCGGTCCAGCAAGTACTTGAGATACTCTGAGCAGTCCTGCTGAGCTCCAGGGGTGAACCAGGGTGGCCAGGAGGCAGAGAGGAAGCTCTCAGGGGAGATGGCAGGTCGCTGGCAGCAACACAGAAGAAGTACACTTAATCCTAGGGATTTTGTTCTCAATTCATGCAGTGGATGGAGAGGGGAGAGGAGTGGTTTTTTGGCTGTTTCAATGGAAGCACAGTGTTCTGTGCCTGATAAAGTCCCATTTCCCCCCCTAGAAAGGCTAATCCCAGTGCACAGGAAGACTTTCTTGGTTTGCTACAAGTCTGGATGGTAAGGATGAATTTCAGATATTATTTTACATATGCTTCTATAAAATATCCACGTGTTTATCATTCAATTTTAAAATGGTTTATTGGCCTGATCCAGATAATTCTACTTAATTCAGCTTGAATTTAATTTGTTGCTCCATTTAATTTGATCAGGAACTCTCTCACCAAATCCTTTCATAAATAAAAACTCAAAGTAAAAAAATCCACTAAACTTCCACCCAGCATTCTGATCACTACAGGCAGGTAATCTGTGTTACCAGATAATGTAATTGCTGTCATTAGGAAGCAGATGTCTAATTAACATGGAAAAAGACCCATCTTTGGCAAAACAGTGACTTTAAGAGTAGCCCAAAGAAAAAAAATAAGTAAAAGGAAATTAGCAGGAAACTATTAACCATCAACTACACAACAAGCAAATATGCTTCTGTACTTGCTCATCACAGAACACGGACACCCTAACCTGCCATCAAAAACTAGACCCTACTATGACCAAATATTAAATTTAACAGGATGGCTATATTTTTGCCCCAAGTCATCTGTAGTGACATAATACCACAATGCTACAGGCCAGCTCTGCCAGTCAAGGCTTGGAAAATGGAGAAGCCTGGATGACTTGTTACCTGGGAAGAGAAAATTCACTGGCTTTTCAAAACCTTGTCTTTCTAAGGACAGAAAGACATATTTTCAAGAGAGGAGTTAGATACAACCTAGCTGTATCTGCAGGAGTCACTCCTATTAAATTTCATGTTTGCAATGGAAATATTCATAATTAGTTTAAGGGTGTTAGTTTTATTTTACTTTCCCGCACATGCAGAGGATTCAAAGCGTCTGAAATCTATGGGGTTTTGTATTATTATTCTTCTCACAACACCACTTTTAAGGTGATTTTCATCACTTGCTAGTGCTTTGCTGTGAAGCTGGGACCAGCAAGTTGCTCCAGTCTCCTTCCTTGCTGCACAGCCAGGAACAAAACATCTGCTTCACACCAACAGGCTTTACAGCTGACCACAGATGTAAACTATTACCTCATGGACTTCATTGTCAAAACTATTAGTTATTACATCAGCCCAACCCAAGAGGACTACCAATTGAAGACAGGCAGCCTGGTGTGAACATAGTCCACTTTCACAGGTGATAGGAGCCTCCATCCTCCACTCCCAAAATTAGCCTCCTTCCCATAAACAAAATTCGTCCCATTATGAAAACCCACCAAGATCCACAGCTCCTTATCAGCACATTGGAGCCGGCAGGAAGCAACTTGGAGACGAGCCTTTCCGCAGCCGACAGTCCAAACAAATAACTAGAACATGAAATAATTACCTGACTGTGCTCCAAAAATGCAAAGAGCCACTGGAGCTTTGTCATCAGGGGCTGGGAGTTGCCCTCAGTTAAATTCAACACTGAATGCCGAAAGCTGCGAAGGAAAAGCAGAGATGCAATCTGTAAGATGGAAAATCAGTGTGGGACACACAAGGCTGATGTGACAAGCAGCCCCTGGAGCAGTCTTGAATGGGAGCAAGGGAGGAAAAACTCACTCTGAAGCCATGAAAAGAGACTGTATGATGCTGTTCATGTAGCAGGTGTTTCCCAAGTTTATTAACCCGATCTTTCCCGTCTCTGATTTAGATGCCAGGCGTGGGTAGAAGCATGCCAGCTCATTCTTCTGGGAGGTCCAAGCATTTTGTCCCAAGAGGTGTTTAATCCGGTCTTCATTTGGAATCGGAAGCGCCTCGGAAAGAGAGATCTGTGTTACAAATCATTATCTGTCCTCACAAGGGGAAGCTGAGGGTCAGGCACCGCTCTCTTCTCTCTGGTGACCACTGACAGGACACAAGAAGACAGCATGAAGCTGTGTCAGGAGAAGTTTAGGCTGGATATTAGGAAAAGTGCCCACCACAGGGTGGCTGGACTCTGGAACAGGTTTCCCAGGGAAGTGGTCATGGCACCAAGCCAAGAAGCATTTGAACAATGCTCTCAGGCATACGGTTTGATTCTTGGGGTTGTCCTGTGCAAGGTCAAGGGCTGGACTCGATGATCCTTGCAGGTCCCTTCCCAACTCAGGTTATTCTATGATCCTATGACTCTGACTGATCTCACAAAGAATTAGTAATGGGCAAAACTCTACTAGAGGTGTTCACACAACTGATTTTTCCTGTTCTTCACATGAACCGGCCTCCATGCAAGGAAGAGTTTACCTGTTTGTTTTAGTCCTTTAGAGGCATTTGAGAATAAAGTTATAGCTAAAACCTGCAGGCACCACCAGGACTTCTGCAGGCCCACCATTAGAGAAGTATCTTCCCTCAGCCTGCCTACATCGGGCTCAAAATCAGAATTTTAACCCTCTCTTCTACCACTACATGAGGTGTTGAGGTTAGAACATCCCTACCAGTAGGACAGTCCCGCTATTCTAGGCTACCAGCTAAGATGCCATTTCCTTATGGAAAGCAATAACATGACTGAGAAGGGCCTGCCTTACTTTAACTGCTTCAAGGACTGGTTCGTAGAGGTCTGGGAATCCTGAGAAGCGGAAGAACATGCAGTGGATGAGCTCGGCCAGCTGCTCCAGGGAGCTGGTTGCAGAATTGGAGTCTTCCTTCTTCAAAGAGACCACCAGCCTGGGGATGTGAGGGAGTAGCTGGAAAAGAAAAATTCACTACAAAAATTACTCCAAATTACTCACAGAGTTTTAACACATTCGGGGGAATGAAATTCACCCACAGGCAGAAAAGACAGTGAACAGGAGTTGACTTCAGTCCTGTTCCGGACTTCAACCTTCACTCTATGAGTTCAACAGCAACACTCCTGTTGATTTTGTCAACCTTAGAGGGTTTCATATTGTATGACACCTGCAGGTTTGTGCTGCTGCTTTGCTGAGCTGCAATTGCCATTCCTCAGTCTCCCCTAAATCCCACATCCACAGTGGAAAGGAGCACCATAGGCTGACTGCCAAGCACAGGGATAAACCTGATAGGTAGGTGGAATTAGACTAAAAGAAATGTTGTCTGCTGTATGTTATTTTATACTGAATACACTGAACTGGAATTGGTATGGTTGGATGGGTGGCAACAGGCATATAAACATCATGTTCTTTATTTTGCTTTCATCTCAAAAATGTAAAAACACACAAGCAGATGCAAATGCAAACGATTCATTGCTCACGGGCACCCTCTGCTGATCCCGCAGCTGCACAGAGAATTAACAACCTACTTCCAATCCTGCAGATGTGCTAGAGTGACCCAGGCACTTACACAACCTTTATCATATTTATGTTTTATATTATTTTTAGCCCAGAATAATCCTGGAGTAAAGCATCAGGACACCAGTCCAGCCATTTCCTGGTCCTTTCTTCTTCCCTTGGTCTTCCTCTCCTCTTCCTCTTTCGTTCTCATCAAAACGTTGAAGATTTTAACTATTTCCTTTCCAACAGGAAAGGTTTGTTGGGGAAGCAAATCAATCACAGCACCGTTTTATACATCAAAATTTTGCCCAGATGTGACAGGAACAATTCTCAAAACCCTTCTAAAGTGCCAGTGCAAACACAGAAAGATAAGAAGCAAAATATGCTTTTGCCCCTTTTTTTTTTTTTTTTTTTTTTTAATAAAGGAGGAAATATATGCTTGCTGTGCTGCAGATGGATACTACAACAGCATCTGACAGCTTTTGGAATGTTTGAAAATTTGATGCCCAGCTGAAAAAAATACATTGGAATGACCCTATTTTTAGAACCAAAGAGTTCCCTAAAGAAATTCAGGTTCCTTTAAAGTGTATCCAGATGAGGAATGAAAAAGAATCAGTTAAAAATGTCAGCTAGCTTTGCTTTTTTCAGCCTTATCTGTTTATTCTGTGAACTTTAGGTGAGAAGCCAAATGTAAGGGCTTTAATGAGAAAGTATAAAATCAAACATTAATAGGAGTAACTTTCCATCACTGGTTTTATCAGCTCAATCACTGCAAGTATGCTTTTGCCTTCAGCCTCACTTTTTAAATTCAGCATTTCAGAGGCAACATCAGTGGGAAACAGAGCTGTGCCTTAGCGCCAACAGCAAAACAAACTATAAAATATCACTGTGAAAATGAAAAGTGGACATTCAAATGCTGCCAAGAGTTGGTTTTGCTTTTAACAGCAGAGAATTTGTGTAGTGGAAGTGTTCTGATCCGGTCTTCCGGTCTTACTGCACAGATGCTGTACAAAGCTTTCAAAGCTGACCCATCACTTAGAGAAATGGTAACGGGTGCCACGTGTTGGTGACAATTTAAAGTCACACATGGAATGGGGCCCACTGAGCCCAACAGACAGTCAGGCACCTGCTTAGGAAACAGCCTAAACAGACTATTTAATAATATATTCCCTGCCCTCCAAGGGCAAGAGCCCCCCAAGATGTTCTCACCACAAAGGCTCGACCTGACACAACCCAAAGCCAGAGTGGCACCATCTGCCACACCCTAGGTCCCCTCCTACCCGTGCTGCCCCACAGCAGGGTTACACTCAGGGCACTGCCCTCATCCAAGGGCCAGACACAGCCTTACCAAGTGAAATGCCTCATGGGAGTGCTGGAAGCTCAGCAGCATGTACTGCAGGACAGACAGAGCCCCCTCCCTCACAATGGGGTACAGCAACTTGGAGAAGACCTGGTGGAGGAGAAAAAATGCAAGTGAGAAGGCAGGATGGCACTGCAACACACAGGAGAAGGGAACAGCAGGAAAGAGAGGCACTGGGCATCTACCACAGCTGCTGGTCTCTTCCCAATCCATGCTGGATGTTGAGGCAAGCAGCCTGTAACCAAGTCTCCAGAGTTATCTCCTGTCCAGAGCATTGTCTCAGGGCACCCTAAAAATACTGTGTGGGTTATCCTCACTCTTTCAGGCTTGTGCAGTGCCTCCATAACAGCGCTGCATCTCCATGCCTCCCCATGAAAAATGCCATGCAAGCACAGTGGGACACTAGATTTTCTAATATGTGCCTTTTCTATTTTATTCAGGTATTTGGAATTTTATCACTAACATTTCAGACAAAGAGATAAAAGGCAAGTTTCTTTTTCAAAGGCTAGGTAATGTTACTTATTCTACTTTACTAAAAATACCTATATACTCTCTACCTCTCTCAGATCATACTTCTGAAGGTTTCCAAAAATCACATGTTATTTTAAGGGCTGTGTTCCTTTCCCATGCATTAATAATGAAAGGAAAGATAAAGAAAGGCCAGAGATGCTTGGCTACTCCCACACTGCTCAATGCACTTGTGGGATCAGAAGAACAAATGCAGTTATTGATAATGTTCCAATACTGATAATTATAGAATCACAGAATCATTTAGGTTGGAAAATACCCCTAAGATCATTGAGCCCAGCTGTTAACCCGGCACTGCGAAGTCCAGCACTAAACCATCTCCCTAAGAACACAGTCTTAGTAACTTCTGTGGTGACTCCCACTGGCAGCTCAGCCAGGTGTTATCCCCATTATTTCAAGGAGGAAAGAGCAGGACCACAGCATAGAAAAAGTTTTTGAAGTAGTGACCAGTTTCAGTGCTTGATCACACAGTTTTCAGAGACAGCAAGTACTCACTGCTGAAACAGATGATGGCAACAGCAGTGGGGGCTTCATCTGCACTAATAAATGAACTAAGCCAGGGGAAAAGGCTTTAAAACTGACCTGTGACTGTGTAGACTGTTAATATGCTCAGTGGTACGTATTTTGCCTTTGCCAGCCAGCAGTGACCCTGGCACAGTCAAAGGAGAGCATGTAAAATTCCCAAAAGCAAGTTTTACAAGTGTTCCCTAGTTTAGGAAGGAAAGTGTTTGATTGGCTTGAAAACCCTTGGCTACTTCATTTCATAACCTTTAAGATATCAGTACCTCTGCAGACCAGGACCTGAAGAACCCCAGGTTGTTCTGGAGAACATCATTCCTACATGCAAAACCACTATCCCTTGGGACAGCAAACACTTCCCTATACATCTCAAGATCTCAACTCACTTCTCATCCTTTCAGTTGAAAGGCAAGATGGTATTTCAGGTGCAACATGGTATTTCTGTGGTTCACATTCGCATTTAAAAGAACCAACTGACCTTTTCTATTTTCGAAAGAGTGACTTCAATCAAGATGCTGAACTTTTTCACTGCAGCCAAACCCTTCAGCAGAGCAATGATCCACTTGTCTATGTTCTTTCCCAGGGGCCATGACACCCAGTCAATCATCCTGAAAAGAAACACAAACTCTTAAATAAGTTTAATGCACATAATGTGAAAGCCAAGCTCCAGTCTGGGTCAAACCTCCTTCAAACCAGTGTCCAGTCACTGGGATGACCAGCTGAGAGATGGCATTTCACAGCTTATTCAAAGCACAACAGAGCCTGAAGTGGAGCTACCCCAACATCATCATCATGCTGTGCTTCCTCAGAGGATCAGATCCAAGTCCATAGAATAAAGTGGGGATTTCTCCCACAAACTTCAGTTGAGTTCAAGTTTTTAACACTGGTACAGTGCTCTCTATACCAGTCATGTGAGGGTTTGATTGAGGTCTCTGCATTGTCACCATTAGAAAACAAGTGATACTGATTTGATCTCTATGTTGTCACTGGTGAGGAAAAAAACCACTCAGATTCACATCTTTTAGTTCTCTGTGTGGGAAACATTGATTTCCAAAAACATATTAACCCCCCTGCAACCTGGCAACCCTAAAAGTAGCCAGCTATTCCTGAATGTCACAGGTAAAAAATTTCATCTCTAGCCACTCAGCCAACAGGTTGTCATGTTTCTGCAAGAAATAAGTACTTTACATAAATCTCTCATAAAATAATCACCTCTGACTAAGTGATGACACCTTGTTTCTGTTTAAATTGAATGTCGAACAACTGGGAAGTAATTAAGACTTGGAATCTCCAAGTGTCAAACTTTGCTAACCATTTCAGTACCTTTGATCTGAAGATAGTCCAGATCTTCAGGCTCCACCTCAGTCCAGCTATCTTACCCAGCCAGTTCCTTTTGCTTATCAATCTGTATCTCATGCAAAATATATGAAGGGAAGACAGATAACCACCACAAGGCAAAGGGCAGGAATAAGTGAAGTCTACAAGGAACTAAAGACATTATAGTCTAGCCAGTAAAGAAACCTTAAAAGCAGAATATGTTGGGATGTTTAGAAAGAGAAAAAGGCACAACAAGTTGAATAATAAAGCAAATGTCAGAGAAGCTTCCACAGACATTTGCATCAAAGGAGAACACGGAAAGCCACGCAATCACTGTACATGGTGAATGTGATGAAGATTAAAGATATAATATGGCCTCTAGATGTTACTTCCAAACTAAACACATCCACTGACTCAATTTTCAGCAAGAGGAAGGAATTGGTTAGGGTGACAAGAGGATGCAGATAAAATAGCTGAGAACAGAAACAAGAGCAATGGCAGCTGATACAAAAGCAAAACACGAAGAAGTCACAAACTCCAAACAAGAGAAGTTGGTGATCTCCATCACGTAAAACTCAACTCTGGTGAGTTCTAATGACTCTATTAACTTTTCCGTGGTGCTTTATGGGGGAAGAATAGGAAGGTGCTTCCTATAATGAAAACAGGAAATGAGTGGGAAGAAAGGATAGGGTGCCACAGAGGGTCATCATAGGTACAAATGTCAGGTTTGTCAGGACATACAATTTACAGTCGAAGGACAGAAGTAGATCATATCTGACTGGCTATCTGAAAGGAGGCTACAAGCAACATTCTTCAGGATCTAGTAATGTTAGCACAAATATCCTGAACAGGGCTGGGAAATCTGTGATGATGCACAGCTGTCAGGCATCATCAACACAAGAGGAGGATCACAGTGTCACAAGGAAGACCCTGAGGATTGGAAATGTAGAACTGGAAGGAAATGTATTGATTCAAAATGCATACAAGGCACAAGAAATGGATACTGCATGGCAGTAACTCATCTGCTTGAAGACATCCAGGCACATGCCAGGTGACCACAGGTCCCCAGTGTAACAGCAGCCATGGAAAAGACCATGCTGTGGTGCAGAAGAAAAGCAAAACAATGACACCTCAGGCTGTGGTCGGGCTGTCATGATGAACTGCACCTGGAACATGGCGCACAAACAACACCATCCGTGTCCAAGACCAACGAACTGTGTTGAAGAAACTTGTGAAGGTGGTCAGGGAAATGAAGAACATTTCCTGCAAGAAAAGCTTAAAATAACCTGGCTTGTTTAGCACAGCCATGAGAAAACAGAGATGGGAAGGGACTGCTCTTCCTGCACATATTGGAGGAATAAACACCAGGGAGGCAAAACATATTTCAGCTATTTCTGTTGGAATAAGATCAAATGAAATATAAGATGTCTAGAAATACAGAGAGACAGGCTGTTAGAAGAGAGATTCGATCCACTAAAGCAACCCAACGGTGGAAGAGCCATGAAAGAAGAGCAGTGGGAGCACAAGCCTGTCCTGCCTTGAGGAGGGTAGCTGAACATTCATGAAAGGGGTCTGTAATGTCAATGCCTATAAAGAAGACAATGGATCTAGAGATCCAAAGGGCCTTTTTCTCCCCATCTTCTTTTAAAGAGGCATAAAATAACCTTGTTTGCTTGAAGCCATATCTTGCTAGCACTGGTGACTAAGTTACAGTGCTGCCCATGTTGCTACAGTAGGAAGAAATTACATTTTAAATTCACATTGCACCTTCCACATTGTAAGATCCACAAATATTTTAGTAGCAATGACCCTAATTTTCCAAAGGAGCCATTGATTTGGTATGCTAAACTTTTAAAAGCTCAGACTCTGATCTCCAGAGGTAGCGAGTGCCTGCATTGCTATGTGACAGCAGATGCCTTCTGCATCTGGACCTGGGCTCTTTGAAACAGAAAAAAAAAAATTAAAAAACAAATCTGTGAGTAATTCTGATACCACAGATGCACAACAATAGAGTTTATTTAAAAACAGACAACCTCTATAAGAAACACTGTAAAAAAGATTGTGGTGTACATTTAATGCCAGCAGGTGCCAGTCTTGCTTTTTTTTACCACTATTTGTTCTTTACACACTTGACCAGAATCTCCACCCTATGTCCAGTTTGTTCTCCTGCTACTAACTCCCAAACCTAAACTTTGGAAGAAGACATTTCTGCATGCAACCAGTTTGTCAGGGATACTAAGCTGAAAGATCCTTTCAATTTGTGCATTTTTCTTTGATTTTCTAGGCATGGCGGACACACTCATCAAAAGGCCTATGGTCACACTGTTTTTGGGGCACCCATCTGTCATAAACATGCTGCCAAACTTCAACATCTCTTCTAAGTGATCTTAATTATATTTTGCAGGTTCTGACTAGTTATTTACTCGTCCTTCTGCTTAACAAAGAATGTTTTAAGGAATGATGCAATTGATTTGGCAACCTCTATATTTAGACACTGGCACTCTTAGAGGATTCATCGTCTAGAGCTCACAGCAGCAGGTGTCCAGAAGGAGAAAAAGATTGAGAAGAGAGTCAGAAATTGATCTGATAACTTAATTTTTTGTCTTGGGTTGCTCTGGACTCTGGGAAAACCATGACCTTCCCCAGCAAGCCAAAGAGAAGTAACCCCTTTCTGCATACATAAAGTTCCCATCAGGAATAATATGTTTCTGTCATGTAACCTTATTGGGAGGGACACACAAATCCTGTAATAAGAAGAGGAAAAAAGATGTTTCCCGTGAGATCAAGTCACAGCAACTCCCTTGTGTTCACTGCATACACCAGTGCATACTAATGTCATCTATTTAAATGAAGACCTCTAAGGATAGCATGGGTTAAAGACAGATCATGGAACCATTTAAGCTGGAAAATACCCTCAAGATCATTGAAAATACCCCTAAGTAAGTGTGGAGCAAGGTACTGGAGCACAGAAGAGCTGTAGGACTTGGACCTAAGTGTGCAAATAAGATCTGGTGATGCCAAAGAGGGCACTGGTGCTGCCAGGACCCTGTCTGGCATATCAGGCAGTTTCACCCACTACTCTTCATCATGCTTTGACAAGGCCTCCACTGACTCTGTCTGTCCAGCCACAGCACATTCATCCAATAAAGGCCAAGCTGGGACCTAGAAACAGTTGGGCCTAACTCCCTCCCAAAGGTCTTTAGCTTTAACTGGTGGTTTAAGATTATGTCCTTCTGAAGGGAAACAGAGGTCAACATGAAAGCAGATTTTTGGGAAGAAAAAGCCCTCAACAGCTTCTGGGGGAAGAAAAAAACCAAAACTCTTCAAGATAGACTATGTTGGGCATCTCATAATAATATTTATTTCTAAGAAAAGAAACTAAATTAAACCAAACAAATATAATAATAATCGTAGTCACAATCATAATCATAGCAACAGCCACTCTTTATTCTAGTTCTCTAGGACCTCAGGGCTAGAAGAAATGATACAGAAGTTTTCTTTATCCCTACACACTCCTCACCAGGCAGCACCAGCCAAGCTGCTTGGGATGAAACCATACAGAGCATTTCTCCAGACTGAGGGTGACATTCACTAACACAGCCTCCCCTACCTGCCAATGGCCATCATCATCTGCACATCAGTGATGCTGTCATCATTGGTTAGGTTTCTTATGACCCCATCCATGAGCTCCAGAGGCACAAACTGAACCACGCTGGCCAAGGCATTGGATGGCGCTTCCTGCTCCTCTGCAAGACATGGATGAGCCCCAGCAATGAAGATGTTAGTCAACAGGAAAACCAGGCACATGAGGTCATTTCTTGTCTTAAAAACAAAATCATTTCCGCCCACATAAATAGAATAATAGAATTATTTAGGTTCGAAAAGCCTTCTTAGATCAAGTCCAACCATTAACCCAGCTCTGCCAAGTCCACCACTAAACCGTGTCCCCGAGCGCCACATCCACACATTATGGAGCAGATACTGAGCTGGTGTCAATGAGCAATGTAGAGTCTGCCACTGTGCTAGGAGGACAAGTCCCCAAATCCCAGTGCAGCACATAATGAAGTTGGATCTTAGCAGATGGGCTGTTGCCTGAAGCAATACATAGCCCCGAGGGAGGAAGAAATCACAGATATGAGAATGTGTTTGGGCCAACACAGGCACCAAACTTCCTCTGCTTGCTCTCTTGTACTAAGTACTGCAGATAATTGCAAAGGGATGCAACTGCAAGTTTGCCTGCCTGGAGACAGGCCTCCTTCCAAAGGATGAGGCTGTAATACAGGGATCACTGACAAACCCATCTCCTGTGGGCTTAGGAACAGCTAGAGCAGGAGCTCACCAGACTTTCATGGCACTGGTACCTCCAGAAACATTCTCCTTATGAAACCCTCCACAGTAACCTAAATAAAGGCACAGAAGTTGGATAAATATCTTCTGTGTCACCTTAACGCACAACCACTCTCCAGACTGACAGTAGGGCTTCATACCTCTGGCTCAGTGAGAAATAACTCCTTAGCTTTACCCCTAGTCTCTGGTAGGGAGCAGGCCGTGGGGTACCACCAAGTCAACTGTAAGAGAGTGACATGTCTAAAAGCTCTCAAGTTCTCTCAGTTCTAACAAGATGCAGATAAGGTGCTTTCCCTTAAGCTCATTTAATGCTGGAAAGTGCTGAACACACAAACTCATGCTGCAAATGTTTCAATCCTGTCAACAGCTCCTGTGTGCAGACTCTCTGTGGTTTGAGAGGGATATTGTTTAGCCAGCTCAAAGCTCCAGGTAACTTTTAGAGATGCTTGTTTATAATATTTCATTTGTGGCTGCATTTCTCTAGTGGATGAAAACCCAGAAAGATGTCAAAGTAATTGAATTTGACTTCATCAGAGGCAACATTTACATTCCCAGACTTTTAAAATTATTATTTTTAAATTACCTGTTGAAGAAATGATAGTGAACAGTTCCTTCAAAGAGGGCAGGATGGCTGAGGTCTGAGTCCTCCAGATCCTCTGCAGCAGACCACTCACTTTGTTCACCTGCTCCAAAAACTCCATGATCTCCTCTTCCCCCTCAGAGACACACTGGAACTGCCCGATGCAGCGGATCAGCTGCTGGCAGAACAAGAGCTGGTGTTTTCCTGTGGGAATGCACTGAGGATGCTGGGTTAAAAGTTTGCTGATCTTCGCACACTGCTTGGGGCTGGGCCTCTCACAGACTTTCCGGAGCACCTCGATCCGCAATAAGCTGAAGATGCTGTTTGCTGATGGGCTTTCCAGGACGAACTGCAGTCCTAACTGGATATAATCAAGTACATAATGGCTTCTCTTCCCCAGAGGTCCATAGCCTTCCTGGAGGAGACTCAGCAGGAAGCGGACATTGAAGAACTCCTCAAATTCCTCTGGGTGATAGTGGCCATAGACCTCCAAAACCTCTTTGCCAATCTCTCTTTTGTACTTGGTGTCCCCGGTGAGATAAAGCTTGGTAGAGAGCTCCAGCATGGACCAGCACTGCTCGCTGTCCATGGGCTGCTTCGCCGCCTCAATGACACGCCTCACAAGCCCTTGCTTCACATTGTTGGGGTAAGAGGACATCACCACAGCTTCCAGTATCTTATCCATCTCTGCTCCCTGCTCCTAAAAGAGAGGAACAGAGCAGCAGGTTAGTTCAAGGCAGGAGTCTGCTGAGCTTTCAAGCCCAGGTTGGGGCAAGGGAGGTTGGAGCTGTTTTGCACCACTCTGAAGAGGATAATTCTTGTGCCCCTTTCAGGGGTGGCATTCAGAAAAGTTTCCACTCTGGTGATGTTTGACTGAGACTAAAGCCCCCAGACTCAGTGAATACACAAAAATACAGACTTTCTTCAGATTAATCACACATTTGAGTATTTTTGTCTTGTAAACAACTAACTACAGCCCCACAGAGGGAACAAGTGGGGAATTAAGGGAGCCAAGGTCTTACACCAGTGTCTGCTGGCTCAGGTGTCCTCAAGAGGCAAAGATGCTCCCGATGACTGTCTTCACATTCCAGGAAGGAGAAAAAAGCCCCTGGAAGCAGAGGTGGGATTGCAGCCTCTCTGTGCAATGGCAGGGGCGTTTGTTTAACATTTACACAGTGCTGCCAGCAGCCACTCCATTTGAGTGGTGCAGTCTTGGCTGCTCCCCAGGGACCTGCCGCATTTGTATGCGGGACCAAAGCGAGTGGGGACAGAAACTGCAGAGTCAGGCAAAGTTTCCCATTTGTCACAGCCTGAATTCACCAGCAATAAAGTGTTAGAGGAGAGAGTTTTTTAAAAAAAACAACCAGGAATTCCCAAGGAAAAGCTCATAATAACATTTTTACCCAGGCGTTGAATGCACTACTGCAAAA
This sequence comes from Atrichornis clamosus, assembly GCA_013400975.1. Lineage (NCBI taxonomy): Eukaryota > Metazoa > Chordata > Aves > Passeriformes > Menuridae > Atrichornis > Atrichornis clamosus. The sequence goes on from WBMZ01003993.1 coordinate 66,134, forward strand.
AAAAAAACCCCAAAACCAAACCATTACAGAGCGATAAAATTAGGCAGACAGAATTTCTTAAAATGTATTACAGGGACTGTATAAAGGCTCATCCGCAGCAGGTCCCCCCAGCACAATGCACTGCACAAAAACACATTTGGAGAAGATCCTTTCCTGCCTATAGCCTGAAATGAGCCACACTCGTGAATCTGACCAGAGTAACAATCACCACCTTTCTGTTCCTCAGCTTCCTAATCTGTGAAATGAGGACAACACACACCAGTTCCTAGTGGGGTTGGTTGAAAGATCCTTCATTAGCGCTTGGGAAGCATTTGAAGTTTTTCAAGTGGACAGGGTTATATTAATGAAGAATATACATGCAGGTGACATGTACCATGCAGATGACATCCAGAAGAGACCTCGGCAGATGCCATCCAAGGACCATACATCCCTGGAGTAAGTCCGTATCTGAGGCAGAGAGTATCTTTTCTCCTGGTAGACAGCTGCTTGAGGAGGAGAAAAACCCATGCCAGACAAAAACATCAAGCTCTGACTCACAGCTGCTTGGCTGGGAAGACATCCCACTTCACCAAACATCACCTCTTCCTATCATTGCTTCCCCCACAATCTCACAGGATGAAAAAATACATTATTAATAAATAAATATATATATATAGCCACCTCCAATCCAGCGATGACAGCAGCCTACATTGCAATGGCTCTCCAGGAACCACCTTGCCCTTTCTGGCCCCTGCCTGCTGACTCATGCATTCCTCTGCTCATGTGCTGGATTTATTTTTCCCCATCAAGCATTATTGCTGCTTTCCCTGCAACAAGCTATAGCAGAGCTAATGCCCTCCATCACGCTGTTTTCCCAGGATAGAAGACATAAGCAGGACTCCTGAGGGACCAGCCTTCAATAAACCAGTAGCAAATGAGGACAAGATTAGAGAAGACAAAATCTCGCAGGTGATGTCTTTTTACACCTCAAAAGGAAAGTACCACAGTGTTAGCAAAGGCTAAAAGTCAACCTGGAGAGCAGATGGGACTTGCAGACAGTCCAAAATCAGGAGGAGCATTTGTCCTTGCTGTAGTTCAGTGGTCACCTTGGCCATACAGAAACTGAAACAAACCTGCAGTCAGGCTGGTACCTCCTTCACCTCCTCTCTGCAGCTTCCCAGCCTAAGCCCAGACACTCTGGGCATCTGGCAGATAGATAAGGGACCAGGAGGAGATAGGAGGATCTGCACTGCTCACTGGTTATGTCTCACCCATATGTGGTGTCAGCAAGCAGGGACAAACAGGCCCATGTTTCTGCTGGGTAGACCAAACCATTCCCTGGGTGTGGGCCAGGCAAAGCCAGGATGGAGGACACTGGTCAGGGCATGATTGCAACCTTAGGACTACATTAAAGCAACATTGAAGTGGCTTTGTAATATGCAAGAATAAATATTATAGTTCTAAAACTACACTAAAAGAGCGTTCCACACTAAAACATCATTCACATGTTAAAGGCTAGGAATTAAGATAGCTAATTCAAGGCAAGCAAAGCTCCAGATGCTTTCAGAGAGATATTAGTTTAAGTATCTAGTATTAACACTGTTTTCCCCCTAGAACCTTCGTGGGGAGTGAATCAGGGTTTGCAGTGGAGGAGTAAAGTGATTTGAAGTGTTGTCTGTAAGATCACTGTCTCATTTGTTGTAGAAATTGGAAGTGTGTCATAAATAACCCAGGGAACTGCAGGGGAGGGAAGGACAGTTCATTGTCGGGCAGCTGAATGCTGCCTTGGAGATCTGGTCCCTGGTTCTCCTCTGTTTAATACTGAAATAAAGAGACTAAATATTCAGACAATCAGGCTTCTATAATGAGTATTCCTGAAGTAGAACAACCTTTCTGCACTTCTTCCTCACCAGCATTAACAATACACTGAAGAGCTGGAAGGATTGGCTCATTCCTGCTTGTGAACAGAACCGAGTTCCAGGAGCACACAAGGATGAAGCAGAAGGTCAAAGAGTTAATTATTAAACCGAAGAGTCACATTGAGGTTTCCATCTGTTATGTAGCTCACATAAAACAGAAAGTACACAGTATGAGCTTTGCAGGGAAAAAGGAAAAACCCCATGAAATGGCAAAACTGTTCTGCTCCCCCAATGAATGACCATCAGAAACAACACACGCAAAATCACAGAATGAGGGGAAAAAAGAACCTCGAGAGGTCTCTAGCCCAAACTCTGCCCACAGTTGAAATCAACCCCAGCTGCTCAGGGCTTTATCCATTAAGGTCATCTCCCTGGGATGGAGATCATACAACTACTCTGGCCAACCTGCTCCTGTGCTAATAAGCTCCTAGTGGGAAGTTTTTTAGTTTTTCCAGTTGGCAGCTGTTGTTTCAATTTTTGTCTGTTTTTTCTCATTCTCCTGCCTTGTACTCCTGTAAAAAGCCTGGATCCATCTCCTGAGCAACCTCCTTGTAGGCACTGGGGGGCTGCTATCAGTCAGTCCTCAGCCTCCAACAGTTCAAGGGGTTAGTCCATCCCAGCTGAGTCCATCCCAAAATACTTTGCATTTGTCCTGACTGATTTCCATGAGATTCATGTCAGCCACGTCATGTCCTGGCCCTCCTACACAGCAGCCCTGCCCTCAAGCGAATTGACTATTCCTCAAGCCTGACGTCACTCACAAATTTCATTAAGTGAATTTCATCTCCTCCTCCAGATTGATGATGAAAATATTGAAAAGAAAAGGTCTCAGGATAGTTCCAGCCTGTTTCCTATCCAGTGAACACTCCACACATCTGTCTTTGATACAAGGATGGTGCAGGGCATTATCTCAAAAGCCTTACTGACATGAAAGAAGATGCTTGCTGACCACAAGATGGGCCCTGCAAGGACAGACACCCAACCATGCTCTAGAAATCAGAGAGGGAAAATGAATTTAAGCAAAGACCTGCACTGCCCAGCTTAACTTCATTCTTCAAACTGAGTAAACTGCAAAAAAAACCTCAAAACCCAACTTCAGGATGAAAATTCACCTTGGGCTTTGCTCAGGTCTAGTCTTTATAATCTGTACTGTTCAAACGTGTACTTATAGTTCTCTTCTGCCTATTCTTTTTTTTTTAAATTAGGATTAATTTCAATTGAAATCTATCCAATTACTTCTAAATCAATTCATTCCTTTTTCCCTGCCAGCAGCAGTTTTCCAGTAAAGGCTCCTTAGTATTTTTTGCAGAAAGTAGTACCAGTTCCCACACCTGAGTCTTACAAACCTCTGGAAACACAGATCAAAGATGTACTTTACCTTCAGGAAATCTTAGTAATAAATTCAGCACATTTTCTACAATGGCATCATAGATACTTTGATAAATACCACTAAAGGACGAAAAAAAGTCCCACCATCCAAACATAGACTGATACATAAAGTTATTCGCTTCTTACTTACAAAGAAGAAAAATATCTACTTCTCTGAATTCCCTGGAGGTCTGGAAGTACAGAAATGAAACTCACCTTTTATTGTCCTTAACTCCTGCTGAAATGGTTTCTTTTATGTTAGCCAAGACATCACTGCTATTCCTGCTGCATCCTCCAGGCAGCCAGGCAATTAGGGCTCAATCCTGCAGCACGCTGAGCTGCTGCAGGATAAAAGGGAGCTCACGTAGTGCTTTGCTAGAGCACAAAAAATACTGTGTTCTCTAAAATTTCTGCAAAATTTGCCATGACTTGGTATATAACTTCTTACAAGGATCACCCCTGTTGTCACCTCTCTAGGTCTGTTTTCCTGAAAGCGCAATGTAATTGTGTCCTAATGAATTTTTCCAGGGAACAAATGTTCAATGAATTCATAGGCAAAGAGGACATTTTTTGGTTCAAAGTACATCTCTGTTCATCCAGCAAAAAAGGGGAAACCACAGCCTGCACATCATTAACACATCTAGTGAATACTCACGTTGTTGTAGCAATCCAAAAAATGAGGCACATCTAGTCCATAGAATCATAAAATGGTTTGGGTTGGAAGGGACCTTAAAAATTATCTAGATCAAAGCACTTGCTCAAGGTGATGCAATAGGTTGTGGCAGCGCCAGCAGCCAAATCCTTCCAGACATGCAAATATATGAATGGTGATGCTCCACTGTAGTTTGCTTTCAGCTGCTATCTCAGTTGCACCCAATAAAGTGCCATGGCAGACCAGAGCACCAGGTTAATTTTTATGAGATCTGAGCAGAAATTCAGAGCTAATAACTGCAGAAAAATCCCAGTAAATACCCCTTTAGAAAGATAAATAAGACTCTGCCCATCTGCAGTTATAACAGGGAAAAACTGCCAGCACATAAGCCTGGCTGAATTTTTTGCATATGATTATAATCTGCCTTTCTAAATTCACCTTCACTTTTCATGGAGATCACATATTCCTTGCTTCCTGTCCCAGACTGTTTTAGAGTGGCAGATTGCACTTGTGTTGTGTGTCTCCTATTCACTAGAGTTAATTGCTTTTGGCTGACAAGGTTCTTCATGCTTTTCTGTCCTCGGAATCAGAACCACCCGTTAGTACAGCACCGATGGAGGTTGCCCTTCACCACAGGCAATAGCAGATTTGGAGCAGGAGGCTGTGCCCATCCTCTGCAGGACCTTCCACCCTCCTCAATATCTTTCTGTTCTCTCCAGAGAGCAAAGATTGATTAAAGGCATTGTCACCCACCTGGACTGCTGGTATTTTGCATGACTTTGCTGTACATCAGGAGCTTCACCTTGGGAACAATGAGTTCCTCTCCTGTGGCAACACACTTTTATGGGTCTCAAAAAACTAACCAACCAGAACATATAACCAACCACTCTAAATGTATCATATAGTAGGCCCTACCTTCTTTAAGATTTGTTGATGCCTTAGATCCACAGACTGTGAACCCTCTTCCTTTCTTCTGCAGTACCACATATTTCATCATTCTTTTATCCTCTAAAACATCACAAATATGTTTGACCACATCATACCATTCTCTCAGCCATCTCCAAGTGAAAGCAGTGCTGGGCAGGCCGTCCTACCTCAACCCATCTATCCCACCTATCCTAACCTGCTCTCTTATTTTTCCAGTGCTTCTCCTTTGATCCCTTTGATGTACAGAGATCCCCCAGTTTCTTCTCTTGCTATGTGTTTTTTGCTGTTAGGCACTCAGTCATCAAATAAAAAAAAGGCTTTGACTGGATGTCAAAGCAATCAGGCTCTAGCATTTCATCCTCTCTTTCTCCAGACTCCTCATCCCAGCTGCAGTCCTCCCCTCCAGTCAACAGCCACATACACACATCTCCATTACCTACTGGTATCCGTTCCTCATAAAGCATCTCAAAGGCATCACTAGCCTGTTATCAGCCATCCAGGTACGGACACACAAAGAAAGACACAAGAAATTAAACTCCTCTCTCCCATTGCCTTGAAAAACAGCAGCAGAGGAAGGCACAGGGCTTGCTCTAACCACCAGACCAGCAGTGACAAACCACTGGCTCTGTGGCTAAGCCCAGCACCAATCCCAACCCTGCTTTTTAATTCTCTGAATACATTTGGCATCGGATGCCCAAAAGCTCTGTCCTGCCTGTACTAGGTAAGTTTTTCCCAGTTATTCTCCCTCACAGTCCCCAGTTGAAGATATCTTCGTTTTCTTTTCCCAAAAGACTTCTGCTTTCCTCCTTACCCAGAGCTCTCACCCTGGGCTGTGATACCCTACTTCCATAGGGCTTTATACTGGGAGAGCCCAGATCCTGCACTGACCGACCTTCAGGCCAACGTCCTTTCTATCATCATCCCTGGAGACTGTAAATAAAACTACTCCGGAAAGCTGGTTGTTTTCTTGACGGTATTTATAGCATTAGAATCACTCTACTTTCTTCAGGTTTCTGTCTGCTTTTGTCTCCGTATAGAAATTAAAACCCTGGATATAACCCAAGGAAAAACCACGTCCTGTTCACGAAAGCATACCAGTCTGAGGGCGGATACTGCCAACGCTGGCTGGGATTCATCAGACACTGCTTCACTGCTTGGAGACAAAGAGATCACCAATTTTTTGGTGGTGCCTTCAGGAAAGGAAAAATAGGGTATGATGCCCATTTGAGACCTCAGTTTCCCTCCAGCCCCCAATATATTTGGCTTTGCATCAGCCAATTCAGAAACCAGGAATGCAAAGCGAGACCTTTGCAAACTTTATAGACTCTATCACAAGAATGCCCGAGGCATTTGAGACCTGTCCCCACGTGAAAGCTCAGCTGCATCCTTTCAGCCTAGGTAGGGCATGCAGTTGAAATTTCCCTGCCACCAGATGCAGCAGGCTATAGTTGAGTTCCCAAAGTGCTGTGAAAACCTCATAGCAGTGCAAATATTCCAACGTCTGCTTTTATTCTTCAGTAACACCTGCAAAGTCCAAGCCAGGGCAGATCTAACCTGAGAGTGGGTTGGATCTCAGCTAATCTCAATTTGACCCTCACTTTCAGAGTCTTTTGTCTCCCTATGGGATGGGAACACCCCTGGGTGTCTCTCCCCAGGTCAGCTTCCCTGGGGAAAATCTGAATGCATCTTGGCCAGTTTGTTATAACAAGATGCTACCTTGTAAACAGGATTGCAAAGCCCTGCTGGCACTGGGGGAATGCACACACACCCACTTCCCAGTGTTGCTCCTGTATTTCTCCTTCCAAGCATTTGCCTGTAGCCTGACTCCAAAAAGCCAAATGCTCGAGCATCCCTCCTACACCATTCCCTTCTGTATCCTGACCACAGAGCATCCTTCTCTCTAAGCATCTCTCTGGGAATCCTGAAACCTGGACCTTTCTCCCGAACCCCTCCCTACAAGCATCCCTCTCTTGACTATCCTTCCTGCATCTCAATCTTTTGAGCAGTTCTTACTCCAACCATCTCTCCTGCATAACTCACTCCAAGCCCTTTGCTACATCCCAACCCCAGAGCATCCCTCTGAGTATCCTCCCTTCCCCTGAGCATCCCTACCCTTCCCCTGAGTATCCCTCCCTCCGAGCATCCCAGTTCCTGAGAACCCCTACTCCATCCTGACCCTCAAGCATCCCTTACTCCCAGCTCCTTCCTGCATCCTGCCGCCCGAACAACCTCCGGTATCCTGACTGCCAAGCATTCCTGCCTTTGAGCACTCATCCTGCACTCCTTCTTCCGAGCAACCCTCCTGCACCACTTTCCCCAAGCACCCCTCCAGCACCACTTCCCTTGAGCAGCCTATCTGCATCCCTCACCCCGAGCATCCCTCATTCCATCCATCCCTCCTGCACCCCTCACTCCGAGCATCCGTCCAGCATCTCAACCCCCGAGCATCCTTCCTACATCCCTTTCCTTGATTACTTCTCCTGCATCCCTTCCCCGAGCACCCTTCCTATACCCTTGTCGCTGAGTATCCCTCCTGAATCCTTCACCCCGAGCACCCCTGCTGTACTTCTCATCCCAAGCATCCCTCCTGCATCCCTCACCCCGAGCATCCCTCATGCACCTCTTTCCCCGACTACTCCTCCCGCATCCCTTCCCCTGAGCATCCCTCCCGCACCCCTTCCCCAGCACTCGCCCCCCTCCCTCCGATCACCCCAACCCCCGACCGCCCCGCTCCTGCAGCCCTTTCCCTTCCCCCCGCCCCGCGTTACCTGCGGCCGGGGCCGGGATGCGGCGTGGCCGGCTGCGCGCCGCAGTCCCGGGGCAGCGCTGGGCAGGGCCGAGAGCGGCGGCGAAACTACATCTCCCAGCGGGCCGGGCCGTGCCGTGCCGGGCCGTGCCGGGAGAGCCGCGCCCCCCGCTTCCTCCGCCTCACGCCGCCTCCCGGCCAGCGGCGGAGCTCGGCGGCTGGAGGGGGCGCAGGTGGGTCCCCGGCGGGGCTGGGGGGGATCCCACCGGCTGGGGGGCGTGGGGAGGGCCGGGGGCACCCCCAGCGGGACTCCCCCAGGTGGGGAAACTGAGGCACGCGGAGGAATTGGGGACCGGCGGCCGGGAGCCGTGCAGCTAGTCCGCTCTAGGATGCGGGAAGGACGGGTGAGCCCCCTCTGAGGGGTAATTTGGGGTAATTTTTTTAGTATTTCAAGTTAATTTAGTCGTGTGAGCGCCTGGCTGTGTAGGGACGAGCCGTACCTATGACTGTCCATAACAGGGTCGGGCTCAGTACCACCCTGCAAACTTTGCACACTCACCCGCCCGCTTCCAATAAAACATCTCCAAAATGTAAGGATTCACAGCGAATCCAAACCCTGTGTGCCCACACCCGGGACATGCAGCCACTTGGGTCCGGCCGGGCGATAGGCATGAGATACGCCCTACAGAGGGTCTAATTCTGGATGGTTCCTACCTTGTTAGTATGAGTGGGTTTTGCTGTGATGCAGCAGCATCCTTGCTGGGAATTAGTCGCCCTTTAATTGCAGGGATGCTCTGGAAGTGGTGGTGTCAGTGGGAGATGGGGTGGAAACCGGAACCACCCCGTGTGTCCGTCAAGCAGGTGGTGGACTACCACGTGTGCGTGAAGTTGTCCCGGGAGGAAATAAAGTGGTCCATGAAGGAAATAAAGAGTATCTGGAAGATACTCCAGGGGTGCCAAGTGATACTTATGTGGATGCTTGGACAGGACATTGAAAATCAGTGAAAACTTTTGCCAGAATTGGCATTAAATGGGTATGTTGGCCTGTACAAAGCGTTACAATGGCTACATTGGACTGTACAACGGGTTATATCGGCTGCTTGGAAGCAAAAGTGATGCTCCCACTGCCATGAGACCCCAAACAGGCTCCTTTCTGGAGCCGGTGGCAGTGCCCTCCTGACCGTCTGCGTGGCCCACCCAGCGGCCCCTGAGCCCACGGGTGTTGAGGGTCACACCAGGAGTGCGCCAAGCACTGCAGCACTCTGCCTTTTATTCTCCAGACCTCGCTGCAGCCGCATCCTTGTGGCTGTGCACTCCTCTCCCCCTCCATCTTGTCGTCAGCCGCTCTCCTTCAGCAGCACTTAACCTTCTTTTCGTCCTCCTGCTCGCCGCCGTGCTTTTGTTCCTCTGCTCTCAGGAGGAACCTGACCTTTGCTTTAGATCGCCCCTTGCTTTTACCAATGGGGCACCAGCTCTGTTTTCCTGCCTCTGCCTCCCTACCCCTTCCCTTTATTCCCCGTAAATTCAGCATCTGCAGAGAGCCTGCAGGAAGCCTCCTGCATTCCGCTGCATCCCTAAGCAAGCAGCCCAGGAGATGCTCAGGGGCATGGAGATGCAGGTTTGGGAAGGGATGAACACACCCCATCGCACCCACAACAAACCAGGGATGTTACGAAACTCCGGGTCAGGCTTTCCCATCCTTCATGCGTCTCACTGGCAGAACGGCATTTCTGTGTATAACAAAGCAGGGTCAGAAAATTAAATATAAATAAGTGGCAGATAAGCAGCTGCGCTCTGAAGGTGGGTAAATGAGCGTGTCTATCGCCCGGCACTGCAGCCGCCAGCAGATCGATACCGATCCTGTCCCAGGGAGAAGAGAAAGGAAGGGTGACCTGGCGTTTCCTGCCTCACGCCTGCTGGGAATTTGAGTCCCGTCCCAGCGCTCGTCACCATGTCCCCCGTGCCAGCCTCGGGGTGAGCGGCCTTTCCCCAGACGCCTGCTGGAAATTTCCAGACGCACCACAGCGGTCCCGAAACAAAAAGCTGCTGTGCCTCCCCGCGAGCGCTTCATTTTGGGACCTATTGCTCCTGGCAGACGCGCCATGCTGTATTACATCGAGTGAATTTTGAGCCTCTTAGGTGCTGCTCTGTTGGAGGGGCTCATATTAAGTAAGTGTCCAAAATCAGGTGGGTCCTTTCTGCAGCGATAGGAAAACATGGGATTTCGTCTCTGAGATTTCCAGAAATAAGCATACACGGTGCAGAGACTGATTGCAAATGTTTAATCTTCCGTGGTAGAGGATGAGCTAAGTAACTGTGCATCGGGGATACATGAAGGGAGGTTGAGTCTATCCTTGCAATGGATTTTGTCCAAAATTATTAAAACTCAGCTCTCATTGATGCCTGCTGTCTGCTGAAAGCTAGGTACGTGGTCAGGTGAGGTGTTTATTTTTTTTTATCCCCTAAATACTATTTTTTTTTGTTTGTTTCTGCCCTCCCTCTTTAGTTCTTCTATCATTATTTTTATCCTGTCTTTCATGGAGTGGCTTCTAGGCTTCAAACTGCCTTGTCTGCAGCCCCCATAACACAGGAAGGCACGAGCTCGTAGCTGAGGATCTGGATTTCTTCCACGAGGTTGTCCCCTAGAGACGGGATAAGGCATGAAACTGCTCTGCAGGTAGAGTCACAGCAAGTGCCATGGGCTTGGCTGTGTCCAGATCTGTATGGACACAACTCATCTTCATGAGGGTTTGGGGTTTTTTTCCTCAGGGCTCAGGTGTTTTGTAGAAACTGGAATTTTTACCTCAAACCAAAATATGTATTTCAGTAAGACACAATGGAGCAAAGTGATGCATGCCAAGTGTGGGGAAACTGGGGAAAACCCCAAAGCAGAACAAGCTTTGCACAGAAGGGAGCATCTTTGCCTGATTATGCGTTCACCATTAATATGCTCTAATGGAGCAGACTGGAGCCCCATCTTTTGCTGAATCCCATTTAAAGTCTCCCACAGCCATATAGGTGCCCAGCTATTTCTTTTTTCATACTTCCTTTTGAGCTGAAATCAATCCTGCCCCTCCCAAGGCAGAGTCACTTCCTATAAAGCACTACCTGATCTGTCTCTTGTAGCATTTATCTACTTGATGTGGCTTTCACCATCTCTCTTGGGCAATACTTAAAAAGCCAGAGAGGTTTTTAGTCTGGCTGCTCTTCCTGATGCTTAGCAGAAATGGCCCCTGGCTTGCTTTAATTTTATTGCCACTTAAGCATCCTTCATTGATAAATAATTAATTTTCTTTTTTTAGGTTGGTTGGGTTTTTTTTTCGCGTGTGTAATTTGTGATTCATTGTTATCCTCAACTATTTCTTACAGAAGCTGCACATATTTCCTTGTCTTAAATATAGGTTTTCAAAGTTTTGGTTGTGGAGTGATACTTTACAGGTGAGCTATCGAAGGCTACATTATAAAATTAACCAGCAATGCAATTATATGTAATGTTAGGAGGCACTGGTACAGGCTGCACAGAGAATCTGTGGCTGCCCCATCTCTGTAAATGTTCAAGGCCAGGTTGCATGGGGCTTTGGGCAGCCTGGTCTAGTGAAAGATGTCCCTGCCCATGACAGGGGAGTTGGAACAAGATAATCTTTAAGGTCCCTTCCAACCCAAACCATTCTATAGTGGTGTGATTTTATGAAATTAAAACCATTAAAAACAATGACTGTGTAAAGGGCCACGTAATGCTACATCTGGCAGCAAAAAACCCTATTGCTGTCACAGCATATGTTAATTCATATTTCAGGGGATGCTACAATTTTAACACCTTTAATGTCATGTGTAAGGGCTTCAGAGGCTATAAACAGCCTGTGGGACAGACTTTGGAAACCTTAACAACTCGAACATGATCCCCTCCTACCAAATTACAGATTGGTCTTGCTTTTCTGCTCTGTTTTTAATTAATCTCATTAATTAAATCCTCTGAATGACACTAGGATCAGCCTGTTATCTGCATCTTGGGCATTGCCTCTGAAATCCATTTTCCTTCCCTGACATTTTAAAAGTGGAATCTTAGTGTTGGCAGACAATTTTTTTCCCAATAAAAATCCTCTTTAAAATTGTCTTTACTTAGATAGATAGATATAGATACCAATATATTTTGGCAACCATATAAAATATCTACTAATTTAGACTTCCCATTAAACTGCACTTTTTTGCTAAAAAGGATAGATTACAGCTGTATGCATTTTTCAGTGGTTAAAAACATAGTGATATTTGTGCCATTTGTTTCCATTTTACTTCTGTTGGCAAATCATGACTGATAGGGTTTTTTTGTTTTCCTGATTACTCGTACCCTTGTGGGTTTTTGCCAAGTTGGGTGAAACCGGCACTCAGTTAAATTATGTATACAGAATTTTATTTATTAGCTAATTAAAGCACTGTTAAATGTGATGAATACAGGAGAGGGAAAATAAGCTTATCCAAAGCTGTTCTACATTCAAAGTGATTATCAAAGTGGTATGATAATGATGGTTCTAGATAGATGAAGGCATCGATAAATGAACACAGGTAGACTTTGTCACTTTGCATACTTTCATACCTTCCTGCTGTGTCAACCCCCATCACTCTCCCAGATGTGAACCAGTTACTTGCAAAACTAAACTCATGGGGTAGAATGTTACTGCAGAAATGTTCTCTGTGCAGTTAAGGATACTCCTGTGAGTAAAACCCAAGTTAATACTTACAAGCCCCAGTCAGTTGAAATGCTCAGATGCTCAGAGAACAGCTTCTGTTCAGGAGTTTGACTTTTTCATAAAGTTAGCCTCCTCTGGTTTCTCTCAATATACATCACATGATAAGATTATGATTTTAGATCAAACATAGACTTTTTTACCCCATGATATTAAAAGAGGTCTTTAAATACAGATTGCTCTAAAAGCACAAAATAAATCTTGTGTTCTTCAGCCAAATTTGCATCTTCAGCTGTCAAATTAGATCTCTAGCTGATCTAATTTGAATGAATTTTAAGTGCTACTTGGAGAGGAGCTACACAAAAGACTTTACTGTAATTCTCTGCTTCCAAGAACCATAACCCAATTTGTACTTGTCCTTGGTGACTCTAGGTTATAGAATTAAACAGTCATAGAATTTTTGGGGTTGGAAGGGACCTTAAAGATCATCTAGTTCCAACCCACCCCCCATGGGCAGGGTCACCTTCCACTAGACTGGTAGCCTCCCATGTCCAAGATGAGGTGCTCTTGGTGTCTCCTCTTTGTGGAAATGCCACCAAGCAGAATTGATTTTCATGCTGCATTCTTGGACAACCTTTATATTGAATTAGCAAAGCAACCAGGCTTGATAAACCAGGATAGGGACTGCAGGTGGTGGTTGAATGAGCAAAGAGAGAAAACTGACAACCTATTTCATTTCAATTTTTACATGTTTATGAAAAACATTTTCTCATAAACAAGTTTATAGGGAAAAAAGCAGCAAAGACTGACTTTCTTTTCCCAGCTACTGTCAAGTTTGTTGGTTGGTCAATGCATTAAGTCCAGGTTGATGATAAATCCTGTATATGTTCATTCTTATTTGTGCTGAAGTTTTGGGTCTTCTGAGGTTCCCAGATTATCAGATTCACCTTCACACTATGAGGATATAAATCTCTTAAGTAATGAGATGAATTAGGCAAAAGCAGACGATTAGGAATGACAGCTGGGGAACAGTTACCCTGCAGCCTTATCCATGGGCGAGATGTTTGCATCATTAAACGTTTGAAATTTAATCTAGTGCAGGGGCAGTGAGGAGGTTCAAAATCAGAGCAGGCTGGTGTCCTGGAAGACCAAAATCCAGCCTGTATGGGTCTGCAGACTCCAAAATAACCATAAGCAGAACAGAGTGGCCAGGGCATGTGTCTGAGCAATGCCCAGAGGTGGGAGCGGAGCAGGGCCCACATCCTGAGGGTGTAACGCCATGTCTGCCAAACTCTGTGCTCCTCTTCCAACGCTGGAGCTGAAGTTTGGTTAGATTTCTGATGCTGTTGCTGGCAGCATAGAGATGGTCTTCAACTTCAGAGGGCTCATGTTACTGCCATATTTTGTTGGCAACCTCCCTTTTGGACTGCTAATAAGAAAACAGTTACAGGAAATTTCAACATTATCTGTTCAGGTTGGACTGAGATGTCTGTGTCTCATTCAGGCTATTAGTGAGGTTTTGGATCAGAGTAAACCTGGGATGGATGATGAGTTTGAAATGAAAATCTGTACCTTTGGACCATATAGTGGTCTTTAGGTTGTGACTCTTGACCATTGGCTCTGCCAAGTGAAGCCTTGTCACAGACACATCAAGGGAAACATCTTGCTCTGTGTGTGGCTAAGGCTGGCAGAGAGCATGAGAAAACAACTTCATGGTGTAGATAAGTAGGCTTGGGCTCAAAAATCTGAAAGCTTCACTTATGAAAAGAACCCAGCTCGTTTAGTCTAAAGCAAACTGAGGGGCAGCAGATGTGGGAAGCAATGAACATGGCTTTTGGAGTCCCTGTCAGTCCTGCTTCGACTGTGTTATTTGTAGGGAGGTGTGGGGAAGCTTCTGTTTGATGAATGTGGGAAAAAAAGTAAAATCCATTTTAGGTTGCTTTTGTGAATGCCTGATTATGGTTGTAGCAATGCTTTTACAGACATGTTGCAAACCCTTAGGGGGAAAAATACATGGCAGCCACTCGTGCTACAGAATTAGATCAGTTGAAGCCTCCTCATGATCAGGTTTAAACAGCTCTTGACTCTAAATTGGGTAGAAGTCTTCAAGAGTGGGAAGTACGCTGAGACTACAGTGCCAAGGGGAGTTCAGCACTGGAACAAATAGTTTTTTCTGGAGTATATTTGGCTGAGGTTAGTCACAAGGATGGTCTGTGGTCACGGGTACACATGTTGTTGTGTTGGCCTACGCATGCATCTTTATTTGCCAACTTTCTTGGGTACATGGGACTTAAGGATGCACAGGGAAAGCACTCTGGATTCAGAGATCTGCATCTTTCTGTTACTATGCAGTGGGATATAAGCTGTGTGCCAAGGGCTAAAGAACAAAGTGGAGTGTTAGTCTTAAACAAGAAGTGAAATACAGGCTCTCCTTTGACCTGTCATTTAGCTGCCCTAATTAACTGGTTGGGCCAGTTTTTCTTAGCAAAATGTGCTCCTGTCTGGAGATGTATTTGTTTTAGGATGCCATTAACACTATTATCTGAGTTTTAGCAGTCAAAAAAGAATTGATACCCCAGTACAAGATGACCTTCTCCCTATCTGTATTTAGCTGTGACTCCAGTGTTGATAACAGTGTGTAGGATCTATGATTATTCCATTACTAGTTAGGAAAATGTCTGCGCTTTAGTTTTAAGGGAGCTGTTTGGCAGCTTTCTATTAAATGACTGTAGTTATTATAGCAAGAGCTACCTCCTGCCTCTGTAAACAAACACTGGTGGGTTTCCTGCTGAACTGTTGATTTATTTAGATTCAGCAAACAAGTAGAAACAGATTTGCAGGCCCTCAGGTAACAGGAATGATGGCCCACCTATGGAAGACAGCTGAGCTGATCTCCAATGGAGACAGCTACATGGCTCCTTTCTCCTCCCTTGCCCCAGCCCTGGCATTGGGCCAGTTCCAAGACATAGCAGAAGCATATGCTGAATAGAAAACGTTGGATTTTCTCCCTGTACTAGCTCACTTTGAGGTCAGATGAGTACCAGAGGTGGCAAAAGGGAGGAGGATGGTATTGTGGAGGGTGAAGGGAGGTCATGTCCCTTCCTAAGGCAGTGATATTTAACTGCACCTTAAAATTGCATCCTCAGTTCGTGTCAGATGATTGCAGAGGGTCTGCGTGGAAACGATGTCAATTGGGATATGGCCCCAAATAATTAGAAAATGTTTTCTAGGGTAAAACACGTTGGAAGGAGGAAGCCTGGTGGGTTTTCTACTGGATGGAACTGTAGACTGTCCTGTGCTGATGGCAGCAACTACTTACTGGCTCCCTGCTAGGCTGACTGCACTCAGATGTGTGTCAGGGGACTCTGCTGAATGGCTTTGTTGCTTTAATCATATCTTCAAACACTGTGGAAGATGTTGGGATGTGTCCAGTTCTTGTCCTGTCCTTCTTTTGCCCCCTCTAAATTCTGTGTTCGTGAGGGAAATGGGATCATATGAGCCCAGAACACAACTTTGAAGTCAGCCCTCACTGTAGGTATTGGTGGGAGAGATTTCACTTTTAGCATAATTGTAAAGTTTTGGAAGACTCGTGATTTCTGGCATTAAACAGAATTCAACAAAGTCCTGTTCAAATCTGTTAGGAGAAAAAACATCCTTATGCTTGTTCTCAAGATACAACCTCAAAAAGTAATTCCTCACTTCTAATTTCTATGATGAATTCTTGCCATGTGGTTACCCTTATATATTTAGGACTCTTAATCTCTGTAGTTTAACCTTTCAAAAAGGTCAATGCAACTAAATGTGTGGTGTTGGATTTTTTTTTAATTTTTTTTTTAGAATTAGTCCCAGCACCGTGACTTTTCCATCATGTCAGAACCTATCACACTCAATGTTGGAGGAAAACTCTATACCACCTCTCTGTCCACTCTGACTAGCTTTCCAGACTCCATGCTGGGAGCCATGTTTAGTGGGAAGATCCCAACCAAGAAGGACAGCCAAGGCAACTGCTTTATTGACAGAGATGGCAAAATCTTCCGCTATATCCTGAACTTTTTACGAACTTCTCACTTGGACCTCCCTGAAGACTTTCAGGAAATGGGCTTACTTCGACGGGAAGTAGATTTTTATCAAATTCAGCCACTGATTGAGGCCTTGCAAGAGAAGGAGGTAGAGCTTTCCAAAGCAGAGAAAAATGCCATGCTCAACATCACTCTCGATCAGAAGACCCAGACTGTTCACTTCACCGTCCGAGAAGCACCCCAGATTTACAGCCTGTCTTCCTCCAACATGGAAGTGTTCAGTGCTCATATCTTCTCCACATCTTGCCTGTTCCTGAAGCTTCTTGGTTCCAAACTTTACTATTGCTTCAATGGAAACCTTTCTTCAATATCCAGTTACCTGCAGGACCCCAACCACTTAACCTTAGATTGGGTTGCAAGTGTGGAAGGCCTACCTGAAGAGGAGTACACCAGGCAGAACTTGAAGAGACTCTGGGTGGTGCCAGATAACAAGCAAATCAATAGTTTCCAGGTGTTTGTGGAAGAAGTGCTGAAAATAGCCATGAGTGATGGTTTCTGCATAGATTCTGCTCATCCACATACTTCAGATTTCATGAATAATAAGATTATTCGCCTAATTCGGTATAAGTAGGAATGCCTGTTTATTGTGGTGCCAGCATGGAGATAACACAGGTTAAGTGTTTCCCTTTAAAACACACTTACAGCCTAATTCAGAATCATGCTTCTCTGGATTGAGAGTCACTAACAAGGAGATGATTTTCCTTTAATGTACTTACCAATATGACCTTTGAGAATATGTGCATATTCTAGACAGAAGCAATATTGTCTAGCACCTGAATTAAGGACTGGTTCTGCCTCTGCCTCTGACCTGCTGTACAATTCTGGGGAAAATCACTTAACTTCTGTCCTTTCTATGTTTTCCAGTTGGAAAATGGGAGTGATCCTTAACCTATATTGCCAGGGGATGTGAGGGTTCGGTAATCGAGGTTTGGAGCATATCTGGGGAACAGATGCAGTGAAAGATACCATGGAGCTGCAGTGCAGCAGACAGCCCGAGGAGCACATTTGCCTTGTCTTGCTGTATCACCTCTGCAGAGCATCCAAGAAGCTTGTTTGGATCACAGAGAAGAACCCTCCCCATGTGCACTCAATACAGCTGTAAAGGATGGTGCAAACTGCAAATGAGTAAGGGTCCCGTCTCTTTGGGTTCAACAAGGGATTTCTGTCACCATCTGAAGCTGGCTTAGGTGTTTTTCTGAAACCTGGGAGGAAACCCCTGCTTTATTCTGCTTTCAGGGAAGCTGTGTTGGAATAATGTGACTGGCATGGGGAACGTGCAAGGAAGCCATAGAAGAGAGAATGGTGAAGAACCAAGAAGATTAAACCTTTACTTTTACATTCCAAAGGCATCCAAGACAACTAGTTCTTTTCTTTCTCTTACAATACTAATATTTGTCTGGAGGATGCTGCTGAAACTTTCTGAGGTGAAGACAGATTTTGGGGCAGAGGCCCCCAAATGTCTTGTGAACATTTGAGCTTCTTCTGTCCTTCTTTTTGGCACATCTCCCTTTAGCAGTGCCTGGAGTGCATGGGATGCTCTCTGGATGAATTCCATCTGAAAAGACAACATTCTCATCAGGTTACACCTAATAGTTTTCATTACAAAAACAGGCTCGTTTTTCCTATCCTGGTACACTGAGCCTTTTTTTTGTTCAATATCGGTGTGAAATGGTCAGGTCACTAATAGCATTTTACCTGCTTGTTTAGCTTCCATGACAGCTTGCCAGAGGGAAGGCAGTGGGAAACTGGAGGTCAAGCTCTTCCAAGCTCTTCCAAGCACACCCAGTCTGTGCTATAACGAAGATCCTAACTCACTAGCTGCATGTTGTCTCTAAATATCATTTGTGCCACATACAAGATGGTTCCTTCTCAGCTAATTATGTTTCACAGTATCTTAACTGTATTTCCCTAACCAGATTGCTGTCAGTGCATGAGAGGCCCTCTGGAACATTTTCTGGTATCTTTAATGAGAAAGAAGGAAAAATGCAATAACTAAGTTTTGCATTTAGAATTTTAGTGTTTCCAAAGGTTCTTAGCACAGGGCTGCAAAGCTAAATACTATGCATGCTCTTGTTTCCCAGAGTAACTACTCTATTCTTGTATTAAGCTGACCTGTGAACAAGCATAAAGAAACTCTTTTTTCTTGTAAAAAAACAGTGAGATCAATATATTTCCCAAGCTGTGACTGCATGAACAACACAAATCAGCATGCTGATGGGTAAAATGCACATTCTGCAGCTGTTGCCAGCCTGTTACAAACCACTGCCCTTTGTCTGACTCGGTGCTAAACCAGCATGATGATATACGTGGGACCAAGTTGTCAGAAAGCACTGACTGGGCTTGAAGCCCTCAGAGCCATTAAATTTTGAGAATTTTGAGAATTGTAAACAGGATTTTGTGGACAAATTCCAGCTTGAGACACCATGTTCTTCTTGTTTTAGTTGCATTAGGAAGAATACTTCTTTTTCTTATCCCAGTCCTGAATTATAAAGCATGAGTTTGCCAGTGAGCTGGACATTCACAGTGATGATCTATGCTGGTAATATGATTATGATCTGTAAAATTTACCCTCTTTCATCAAATCTATGCCTTGAAACAAATATGCCTTTGCTGAATTTATGATAACAGAGCTTTTGGGGACTGTTGACAGTATTTCTCTTTAGTCCATACCCTTGAGAGTACATTTTAAATTATCTGTAACAGGAGTTCTTGTATGTCATGACTAAAATAACACTTACCTGTAGGAATTTGTTTCCTGTCAGCTTGGGTCTATCCAAAGATAAGAGCAGGGGGCTTAAATCTTATTTGGAAGGGGGGTTGGAAAGTCTGATCTACACCCTTCAGAGCTCTGGATCACTACTGCTCCATTCTATTTCAGAAAAATAAAATACTCCATGGGAGAGTTGAATCATTACTGCATTTTCTGAAGAAAGGCAAGTAAGAGGAGTCTGTAAAAGGAGAGAAGTGAACTCAGACCTTCACCTGCAGTGCTTTAACCCATCAGTGTGTTATGCAAAAGATGGACAAACTGAATACACATTTATTTGTGCTCATGTAACGAAGTCAGGAAAAGGTACAGCTGGCTGCAAGTCTCTGTCATTTATTAATAGACAGTGAGATGCAAAATATCTCTCCTTTATATAGATAAATGCAAAATTTCCAACCAGTGTAAAGACATGAGTGAAGCTATGCTTTGGGAAGAACTGATGAAAAGCTTGAGGTACCTCTAACTTGCTAAGCACAATAAACATCTTTAAGTATGAGGTACTATTTATATTGGAAATGGGTGGTAAGTGGTCACTGAATCACTTGTGATTGCAGTCAAACATATGTTCTACAAATGCAGTGCTATTTCAATCTACACACTAAGCTAAATTTATAGCTGCTTCTGAATTTTGCAGTCCGTGAATTACATTGTAATGACTTTTTATAGGAATGTTCTCTTTCCAAAATACTTGTTTGCATTTTATGTGAATAGCTGGTTTTTGTTTACCTTCTTTTTCTGAGCCCTGGAGGTGTAACTTGCTTTTTTTTACCAGTCAACAGCACTGATAATGATTCTTCTCAAGAGTTTTCCTAAATTAATGAGTATGGCACAAAGCTATACTAAGTACAGCACAACCCCATTACTTGGAATTTATTAGCAGTAACATCTAAAAATTATTTCACTGCTGAGTGGAATATTCACTCTCAGAACGAACAGATTTTTTCCTGGAAAGGAAGAGATCTAGTGACATTTTTTTCCCTTCAAGTTTGATGGCTGTTTCCTTCTATATTTTGCTGCATAACTCCTGATTGTGCCACATGCCTGTCTCCCTCAATACCTTAGTGTATAAAATGAGGCCAAGTCCTGCAATTTTTTTTTTTAATGGCCTCAATTTTTTTTCCTAAATGGCCACTGAATAGAGCGTACAGTAGTGTTAGAGCAGAAAAATACTGGAGTTAGGGCAGATGATAAACAAGATATTATCTGTAGTCTAATGCTGTTCTCAGATCTGGACATGTGCACAGCACAGTGTTTTTTCTTACATGACAAAAAGATTATTATGATTCATCTTAATGGACTCCAGAAAGAATTATTTGTGGATTTCTGTATGTGTTTTAGTCTTGATATCTCCTAAGTATCTAACAATGTCCAGTTACAATGAAGGGACTGAAACTATACATAAATATTAAGAAATACTTGGTTTATACAGCTGTTACAAGTTGGGAGGAGTTGGTGGGAGGAGTGTTTGTTTCTGCAGGCAGTGGTAAAATAATAAATAGCTGTAAAAAGTTAGATCTGAAAGAATTCACATGTGAACAAGAAATCCAGGATTTAGAAAGGAAAGAATAAAAATACCTTGATGTGTTCAGGGGAAAAAACACAGCAAGATAACAACAAAGACGATGATTTTGCTACAAGAGGCTGTGATTAGAATGATTCACTGGTCCTTTCCAGTTTTAACTTCCTATTATGCACTTTAAATACGGGTCATGCCAAGAGTTATGCTAGTAGCTTCTTGGGAGCCCGCAGCTTTGCTTCAATTTGCATGGGCTTCAAATCACCAAACATTTGCACTGCTGTACTTAGCATATTATAACTGAGTTGTTGAGTATAAATTGCTGCTTGGGTTCACTGGCAGCAAATACCTATACTCAATCAGATTTATTTCCAGGAATAAAAGGCTGGGTGGAAAGGCTGGTGGAGTCCATATATAAGGTTGATGGGAGTAAAAAGTACTGTCTTCAGCCACAGACAATGGAAAATAAATCTAGGACCTTCTGACACTTCACAGATAAATGGAGAAGTTATGAAGAAGACTCCTTTGGGTAGTTTTGTTTTCATCCCATCCCTTTGAATTGGGTGCCACTGCTCAGAATTTCAATATATTTTGAAATATTTAACTTCCATTCTGCATCCACACACTGATGGACAAACATGCAGGGGACAGCAGTGCTGGTATGTGGCCCTCCCAGTAACAGTCTCATATGTGAATTCGTACAAGCAGTCATACAGATATTCTCTGCAAGGAAGGGCTGATGTAGTACAAGTATCCAGACCAAGCTCTCAGGATCGCTTGGGAATAACACAAGGAACGTTTTCCCTATGAATTCAGAAAAAAAAAAAAGGAGTTATAGGGGAGGGCTGTATCTAGTAATTTATTTTTTCCTTATCCCCTTGGCATTCCCCTCAGTGTTTTCCAACTCCTAACTGCAGGATTTTCCCATTGATCAGAATTTGGACCCCAATTCACTAAAAGCCACGCTTTTGAATCAGTAGTATTTGAAAAGTGTCACAAGATGGTCTTTATTTCTTAGCACCTTCATAGAGAGCCTGTAGGGCTCACATTTAAAAATCTGATTGCATTTCTATGCTTGTAACTCTTTTTCTGAACTGTTGCTAATATGTATTTTAGAAAACAGTAAATAAAATGTGAATGAAGCAGGAGGTGCTCTGCCTGACATATATTTCTTGAGAAAAAAGCTTGAGAGACGTTTGCTGCACCTGTAGCTTTTCCTTTCTCTAACAGTTTTATACTGTTTAGTGCCTCAACCTCTTGGTGCCTGGGAGTTGTAGGAAGCTCCCCAGGAATTAGCGCAATTGTAGAAAAATTGGATGAACAAGCCTTCATAAATAATCAAAACAGTTTTAAAGGCATTAGCACATTTATGTTTCAAACATTTATAAACAGAGGATTCATTTTTCCAGTGAGAACCCTTCTTAAACCCTCATGCTTTAAAGCTGTTGGACTTGTCTCTAGTTCCTGAGTCTGAGCAAACTGTAATATATTGCTGCTGTACAGGAAAATAAAAGTTGAACATGTTATCATATCATCATACAACGTATGATTCCATGCAGCTCCTACAAGGTACTGTTCCTAGACAGATGAAGGTTTGCTGTAAGAAAGCGAAAAGGTTTGTATGCATCCACCCTCCACGCTGGCAGGAAGGTACTAAAAAAATTGAGTTTGTACCTCTGACAGAGAGCACACCAAGTACCTAAAAGCTGACTTGGACACCAGCAACACTGGGGTGGAGATGGCACCTCCCTGGAGCAGAGCTAAGCTGGTGTAATTTAAAGCAGCTTCTGCCCAGTGGAAGTTGGGTGGCCTTACAGCACCCAGCCAATTCCTTGCTCACACACACACACTCACTCTCAGGCATGCAGTCTCCTCCTTTAGGCTCAACCCTAGGTTCCCTGGGGCAGTCTCAGGTGTTGGATTCATAAAAGTAAAGAATAATAGAGGGGTACAGCAGCAAGTCAGTTCAAGCTGAGTATCTCTGCAGAGGAACCCTGAACAAAGAAATCCCTGAGCTTTTATACCCTCAGTCTATGCATACTATTCTTCTCACTCCTCTTGGTGCTGTGGTGATTTTTGGTTTCAGGTCTTCTCTTACTGGATTCTTTCTCTCTGTTCTTGTGGGCGGTCGTTAACTGTTCTTTTCAAGTTGCAGCTTCTACTCGCTGCTCTAGCCTCCTTATCTTCTGGTTTGTACTTGTGCACCTGCTCGCTGGCAGAGCATGGGAATCTAAAAAGTTCTTGACTTAGGGTAAGCACTACGCAGCAATTAAATACCAGTGTGCTATCAATGGCATTCTCATAATAAATTCAGAACAGAGCACCGCACACCAGCTACTAAGAAGAAAACTGTTTCTGCCAAAAGCATATCCAGGTGAAAGTTCACAGCTTGCAGCCCAGGGCTCCAGCAAATCCAGCTGCTCATGCTAAGCAAGTAAAGCTTAGCAAGCAGTATGCCAAATCACACAATATTGTAACTCTTAAGTGACTTGCTATCATTTAAAACTTATTAAGGTGAACGACTAATGTCTCTGAACAACCACCTACCCCACTGGTGGTGCCATGCCACCCAACCCCACATCATAGAAGCACAGAACAGAGTGTTAAGGGTTGAAGGGACCTTAAAGGTCATCCCCTTCCAACCCCCTGCCATGGGCAGGGACACCTTCCACTAGACCAGGCTGCTCAGAGCGCCATCCAACCTGGCCTTGAACAGTTCCCGGGATGGGGCATCCACACCTTCTCTGGGCAACCTGTGCCAGTGCCTCACCACCCTCACAGGGAAGAATTTCCTTCTGATTCCCAGCCTAAATGCCCCCTCTTTCAACTTGTACCTATTACAACGCTGTACAGAGCCCCGCCCCGCCCCGCCCCTGTCGCGCATGCGCGGCCGTGCTCCCGACTCCGCTGCCCGCGGGCGGGCGGGGCGCGCGCTCTTCAAACCGGCGCGGTGGGTGCGGCGCATGCGCGGGGCGGGG
>WBMZ01003994.1:0-75031 GCA_013400975.1 Atrichornis clamosus
AGGAGGTGACTCATCTCCAGAGCGTCCTCTCTTAAGTTGTCTCTAAAACCGAGACATCATAGAACCATAAAGTAGTTCGGGTTGGATGGGGCCTTCAAAGGTCAGCTAGTCCAACTTCCTGCCACAAGCAGACACCTTTAACTAGACCAGGTTGCTCAGAGACCTGTTCTGCTTACCCAGACCAACTAAAATTTCTCAGACTGTTCCCATTTTTTCTGACCTCTTACAGGGCTTCATACCAATGGGTGACAAAGCCAAAACCAGTACAACATTTTATGACAAGACACTAAGAAAAAGCACTTAAGGCTTAGCAGTCTTGCTTCATAGGAAATACAAAGAACACAAATAGCAAGTGGTAAACATGCTATCAGTGTCAGTTTCTGATGAATTAAATATTGAGAAGTAACAGCAGCAGGAGCAAATTTTCATTCCAGACAATTGCATTTCCATGCATTATGCATATTCTACGTATTTTGTAAGAAATTCTTGTTTTAAAATGGTTTGTGCAGTCTTCAGGGCTTAGAGGGTTGCTGACACTTAAAAATAAATCATTAAAACACTACTCTTATTCACTAGCTTAACAGTAGAGTCTAGAAACTATACTGAAAAACTCCACCATGGCTGAAAGCTCCTTTCCCGAAAAGGAGAAGAATTCCCCGCTTTTCATGTCAGACCTCCTGGCTCCTCTTTGGATAATGGCAATTCAATGTTGAGATCCTTTGTGTACCTCTGAACATCAGAATTGTGAATATAGAGGTGTATTGGGTCCGGCTGGGACAGGGTTCATTTCGCCACAGCAGTGCTCACGTTGCTGTGCTGTGCACCAGTGGCTGGAAGGGTGCTGATAACAGTGGTGCTTTGGCTACTGCTGAGCAGCCCCAGCACAGCATCAGCGCTGTCTCCCAAACATTCTGTCTCCTCCCTTATCCGCAGCAACTAGTAGGTGTATTGAAGCCCTAATTCCAGGGAAATGGCTGGATATCACCTGCAGCTGGGAAGTAGACAATAAATCTTTTGCTTTCCTTTGTTTCCATGCACAACCTTTGCTTTTGTTTTATTAAACTGCCTTTATCTTAACCCATGGGAGTTATCTCCATCTTATTTTCTACCCCCTAATCCTAATGAGGAGAGGAGTGATAGAGTGGCTTGGTGGGCATCTTGTGTCCAGCCAAGGCCAGCCCACCCTGAAAGGGTCCTGCTGCCAACAGCGCAGCTCTCCAAAACTGTGAATCAGAATTATTTCCAAATTATCTAGAATTCTTTTCTCAAAAATAACACGCTCATGCTACCATTGATTACAAGCACTACAACGAAGAAATATAAGGGTAACTGCTGTAATAAGTTACTGTGTAGAAAGTGTAGAATTTACAAAGCACTCAAGAAAAGGATTTTTACAAAATAAATCACTTTAAAAAGAATCAACTTAGCAGAGACAATTGTAAGAGAAAGAAGAATAGTTTCAATAGTGTTTATTTGAATATACACAACAAACACTACTAAAATGTCAATACATGCAGTTATTGTATCATGCTCATCAGAATATCACTTTTTATTTCAAGTGTGAGAAATCATCCTATTTTCCTAGATACTGCAACATGGAAATTCTTAATGAGGATCAGTGTAAAGAATTTTTCCTGTGGCTGTAACACTGTTCAAAAAAAGATACTAAGTAAAAAGACCAACTATGTGTATTTGCTAAGGGCTGACCACTTAATGCTTATCTTGTAAGCAGGACTATTGTCCATTCCTAGATCCCTACATAATCCTAGTAGATGTCCTCTAGGTATTGGACAGATTTAATTACAAAATTATTTCATATAGACAAAGAATCATGGTGTGTATTTCTCAGAAATTTGATCTCTGATTGGTGAGATCTCCAAGAAGAATATTACAGTTCTAACAAAATACTTTTCAGTGTGTATTTTCATAAAGACCTGAAAAGTGCAACAAATAGGGTGGTACCTAAGTCAAGTGTATGCAGTTAACTCTACATGCACAAGAATAAAATCGTAATCAAAGTTAAAGTAAATACAGAGATGAAGAACTGGACAGAAATCTTTCTAGGTAGCTGAAGGTATCTTTTTTTACCTAGTGTAGTCTGTCAGATAGCAAATTAATACATCTTTTCAGAAACACTGCATCTTACTGAACAGAAATTAGAAAGAAACTAGATAGATGAGGTCCTTGACCAGACACTACTTTTAGCTTGGTAATAAAAATGTAGAACTTCAGGGACACCGAAATTAGACATACCTTTTTTCACTGTATCTTCTAACCCATATTTCCTGTATTTATGAGGCTAGCTGTGTACTTCTGTCAGCACAGCAGGCTCCAGAGTGAGTTGGAGAGAGAAATATCCTCACCTTTCATTTTGAAACAAATCACCAACATATTTTTCTCCACTTAAAACCATTCTGGCAGCAACTTTCTCCCTTGTTCTGTATACTCAGGTCTTTTCCAAAATTATCCATTTTCATGCAAAACCTCTCTAAATATCTGACGTTTTCCTTACGATTTGTAAAGGAAAACCTCTTGTACTTATTGTCACTTTCCTTTTGAACAGCTCCAAGTTTCATTTTCCCTCGATTACTACAACCTAATCTGGTATTTGGAAAGTGAGGGCCAAATCCATTCACATGCCTTAGCAATGCTGATCATGTTAGTTGTCTTCTGAATGCTACTTCTGGGTTGCCATTTACCTCCTAAACAATTAATGAGCTTTCATTGTTTCACTCTTTCTATTTCTTTCTATCTCTACCTTTCCCTTGCTCTCCTCTCCACCAAGAACAACTATAATAATAATTGAAAATCTTACAAAAGAACAAATATGTATCTATTCTTCACCACAGTCATGTGATGGAATGATCCCTTTTCAGTTCGCCATTTGCATATTTAAGGAAGGAATTATCTTTTTTTCGTAGGAGGCTAGAGACATAGGGTATATATTCTGATTTGCACTTCTGGGCATTATTAGGCTGGAACTTAAATTTATTAACAAAGACATACTTTTCAAACACCTGTGTACTTACCTTGTGAGTGTAAGTGGTTCCAGGGTGTGAGTAGTTCCATGGAAGAGAGACCACAGCCGTAACTAAAAGATATGCAGTAGTGTTTGAAGAACTGGAATCAACAGCTTACTAGAATTGTAAGTAATAACTGGAGAAACAGAATAAAAGTTTTAGGATGCTATGCAGTTTTAGCTTTTTTTTTTTGTTCTCCTAAGTTTTAGCTTTTTTGCCTTGAAAACAAATCTTACTGTGCATTTCCTTACAGTTATGCTTTACTGCAAGTTTTTCAGTTTTCCCCTAAGGGATCTTATGCAACCACAGATGCTATGAAAAACTGAATTTAAATGAATGACTATGTGCTAAATGAAATGTGCAATTACAGATAGCTCTGATATCCTGTAAACATATAGGCTTAAAATGGTTCTGGTTCCAGCTGCACTATTTTGAAAACACATTGCTTGTATCACCTAAATAAATGCTTTGACCATTAGAGTGGAAAGGGTGACACTTCAAATCGTGTTTAGATACAAAATTTAAAAAGCTTAAAAACTATTCACCAGAAGGAAGACACTTATCCGGAGCATAGGACACATTTATTTTGCATAAGTGCAGCAGATGACAGGAGCAGTCTCAGCCATTTTACAAGTGGTTTAA
This sequence comes from Atrichornis clamosus, assembly GCA_013400975.1. Taxonomy (NCBI): domain Eukaryota; kingdom Metazoa; phylum Chordata; class Aves; order Passeriformes; family Menuridae; genus Atrichornis; species Atrichornis clamosus. The sequence goes on from WBMZ01003994.1 coordinate 3,663, forward strand.
TAGAAGAGACAGCACATATGATACGCTCTATCTTTCTGAAGTCACATAAAGGAAAAGACAAAAAAACACAAACAAAACTTCCCATAAACCTCTTTCTTCATTATTCACGAGGGCCATATACAGTGACTTACAATTTGTGGACCTTAAGATTTTTTTTTTTTAACTTTGGTATCTTAGAATCATAGTCAGGTCACAATGGCTCTGATACTTTATCGCTTTTAACCATTTTATAATTCAGCTGGTATATAAAACGTAGTGGGGCGTTTCTTAGTCTTTATAGGATTAAAGTTTAAACATATGATTTTATTCTGCCAGTGATACATTAAATAAAACAAGACAAGTAACATGATGGCAATGTGAAACTATATGGACAAAGATCAGTCCTGGGAGGGATAACACACTTTCAGTGATCTAGCCTTGAGAATCAAAAATCCATTTCAAAGTGAGAAAATAAAAATAAAAGCTCAGTTACAGCAGTCTTACAGGACACAGTGCTTACTCCAAGTTTTATCCTGGCAGCTGTCAAGCAGTTAACCTTGATGAAAGTGCCTACAGAACCATAAAGCATTATTATGTGTATCAGGGCCAGAATTCTTTTATCTGTATAACATGATATACTAGAGCAATTTGGATATGAAATATTTCTATATTGCTACAATAAATCATAGTTCGTATCATGCCATAGTGCTGAAGTGAAGTGCTAGAATTACTGCCAGTGCTAGTACTACTAGGAATCAAAATCTCTCAGATTCTGTACACTCTAGAGTTTGCTCTTCTGTACTTGTTTTAAATTGTAAAGGGCCCATAAGAACCAACGAAACATCTAATTACAGACACTATTACTTAAATTGAAGGCTGTCAGAGAGTAGCAAATTATTCTTTTAAAAGGCTGGTGACTTCTAAAGACAACCAGCACCAAAATAACATGTTTGCTAGCTCTAAAATGCAATTGTACATATTACAAACACAAGATAGCCTAAACATATTCTTTGAATGGGCTACATAATTTTTGTCACAATAGTCTTATGTCACTAGGACAACTTTAAAAAAGAGCAAAAAAAAAAAAGACAAAATATGCTTATCTGTAGCTTCTACTCACATGTAAGGACAAAGGTAATATTTCAACTAAAAACTACACATTCAGAAGACGCCTGCTCTCATACTTGACCCATGTGGAAAGATTGAAGGAGTTGGGGTTGTTTAGTCTACAGAAAAGAAAACTGAGGGGAGAAATGATAACAGTTTTCAAATCAGCTTCACTGAAGAGGTGAATGAATTTTCATGGCTAGGAAAGATGAAACAGGGAAGAATGATTTTCTGTTGTAGACCCTCTCCCAAATTTGCACCTTTTTTTTTTTTTTTTAATATGGAGAAGCTGTCCCTGTGCAAACCCAGTGAATTCAGTGTAGCTCTCTGCTAGCAGACTGTATTCAGTTTGTGTAAAGAGTTTGCAAAGACCTCCACATTTTTCAAGATAGCTATAAATAATTAAAGCAGAAAAATAAAAGTTCATAACAGGTTTTTACATATTGCTCTCTAGTTTCATTGCAAGGATTTCTTTCTTTTCACAGCTAGCAGGAAGCTTACTGTTTGTCTGTTTGTCTGACTTTTGTGAACTTTCAGTTTGATAATCATGACATCAAATTCCTACAAAAAGAACATGTACTTCTTTTAGCATCAGGAAGATATTTTCTGTGTAGAATTGAGTTTTCACTGAACATATTAAGTTTCTGCCTCTTTTCAAGATTTCCTCTTTAAACATTGTTTTATCTTCTTCCAAAAATTATTTAGCAGCATCACCAGTGTGCATAAACTTTCCAAGATAATGTAAACCAGATCCTGTCTCCTTTTGCTGTTTTTAAATATCTTCAGTGCTATCAACCACTCCTTTCATTCTTCCTGCCTCGTACTGCCATCTTGTACATGGAAGAAACATATTTACACTTCAATAAACAGGGAAGTCATCCTTGCAAACACCAACATTTTTATTGAGAGAGTGGAAGGGAACCCACAGGGTACTGTTGTTCAGCGTACCTACACTGAATACTTGAATTCAGCATACCTACACCTTAATACACCCTATATTAAGGAGTATTAAATTAAGGGGGCTCTCAGCCAGATCATCTATTTTGTGTCTTTCCAGATCCTTGCTTGTTTTTCTGCACCTCCTGGTTTCAATCAGTGTACTACTCTTGACTGAATTGCTCTGAGACAGTACAGTCTCATCAGCCAGTCTTCTTTCAAACTGAAACCTTGGAATTAGCCTTGGCTCCACCTTTTTCCTTATTGCTTTCTACATTCACCTAGTGACTCACATGCATTTGAAGTATCAAAAATGTTCTGTCCCACGCATGCCAAATCTAAAAATACTTCAAACTAAAAGACTAAAAGATTCAGATTAGGTATTAGGGAGGAATTACTTATGGTGGGGTTAGTGAGGCACTGAAACAGGTTGCCCAGAGAAGCTGTGGCTGCCCCATCCCTGGAAGTGTTCAAGGCCAGGCTTAATGAGCTCTGAGCAACCTGGTCTAGTGGAAGGTGTCCCTGCTCATGGCAGGGAGGTTGGAACTAGATGGTCTTTAAGGTCCCTTCCAATCCAAATCATTCTATGCTATTATGATTCTCTAAACAGAGACGGGAATGGTAACCTTCTGTACACCTTCTGGATTTTAACTACAGTGACTTCTGTGATTAGGAACATATGTGGACTGCAAAAGGTTTCTGTCAGTATTTAGATAAAATCCTTAACTATTGTCTAGTATATCTGTACAACAATACAGACCTTTTAAAGTTTATATCCAACTATTGCAACAAATCAGTAAACCTTTGGACTTTGTTATATTTCTGCAGTAAATCTTAATTCCAGAGTTAGTCAGGCACCATTGTTATGTGTTTGCACTCCAAGGAAGGCAGCTGAATTGTAATATTAAATTCTAAGTACCTTATCAAACTGGCAGAGAAAATAAACACATACTTAATTTACTCGGAGTAAACTCACATACTGGCTGAAAGTGCACTGACATATCAAAGAATCTAGCATAAGAGACATGACATTTTGGGCCTGCTTTGATATTTAAAGAAGCATATGACTTTGAATATTGTGCATACTAGCAATGGGACCATAGAAGTGCTGTAACCACCTATACACACATGAACTAACTTTGAATTACTAAAGTGAACAGATCTAAATAGCTGCAGGATAAATGTCTTGAACCATGCCCTGAAGCTCCAGAGCCCCCAATGCTGACTGCAGTCCCCATGGGCATGGCTTTGATAAAGTCCTCAGTTTTACAAAATGCCAGCAGCTAGGTCAAATGTCAGCGTTAAGTCCTTGACTGGTACAGGTGGTTCTTTGACTCAGGAGCTACAACTATGTTTTACACCTCTTGAGGAAAGAGGTGTCAGTCATCAATTAAACAAGATGATAATTTGATATTTCAGCTCATGTGCTATGTAAGGCGGAATCAGTAACTACCCCTCTCTGCTCTGCCTGTGAAATTAATTTCTATTGCAGATGCCTGATGAGAAATCTCATTACGCTCAGATACACTAGTGTAGACAGCATGTGGGACAGAATGGAAAAGAGCAGAAAAGTGACAACCCCATATTGTCAAAAGTAAGAATTAGGGTATGCCTACAGTATGTTTTAGATCAGATGAGGAATTAATTTTGAAGTGGATCTTTCCAATGTACCAACTTACTGTGTTTTGGTTTGTAATGCAGAGAGGTCTTGCCATACACAAACATGATTCCTGTCAGATGAAACTACATGAGAGAGTATGTTCCACAAGCATGCCCAGTCTTCAACTGTTGCAGGTATTTGGTCAGCTGAACAGATCATCTGAAAAGCACACTGTGAAGACACTGTCAGTTCATGGCTAGGTGCACCCTTTGTTGGACAAAACTAGCTGGATGGCCAGGCCCAGAGAGTGGAGGTGAATGGAGTTACACCAGCTCATGGCCATTCACACGTGCTGTTCCCAAGGGCTCAATATTGGGGACAGCCCTACTTAATATCTTTACCCATGGTCTGGATGAGGGAGATCAAGTGTACACTCTGTCATTTGGAGATGAGCTGGGCAGGAGTGTTGATACGCTTGAAGGTAGGAAGGCTCTACAGAGGGATATGGACAGGCTGGATTGATGGGCTGAAGCCAAGTGGGTGAGTTTCAACGGGGGAAAGTGCCTGGTCCTGTGGTTTCGTCACAACAACCTCAGATAATACTACAAGCTGGGACAGAGTGGTTGGAAAGTAGCCCAGCAGAAAAGTACCTGGAGGTGCTAGTCAACAGAGGCTGAACATGAAGCCAGCGTGTGATTAGGTGGCCACAAAGGCCACTAGCATCCTGGCTTGCAGCAAAAATAGTGTGGCCAGCAGAACCAAAAAAGAGATTGTGCCTCTGTACTGGGCACTGGTGAGGCCACACCTCAAATCCTGGGTTTTGGGCCCCTCACTACAACAGAGACATTGAGGTGCTGGCATGTATCCAGAGAAGGGCAATGAAGGTGACGAACAATCTGATGCATAAGTCTTATGAGGAGCAGCTTAGGGAGGTGGGGGTGTTCAGCCTGGAGAAACCTTATCACTCTTTACAACTCAACTACCTGAAAGGAGTTTGTAGTGAGATGGGGGTTGGTCTCTTCTCCTAAGTAACAAGCCATAGGACAAGAGGAAACATCCCCAAACTGTGCCAGAAGAGGCTTAGCTGGATATTATGAAAAAATCCTTCATGGATAGGGTTGTTAGGCACTGGAACTGGCTGTCCAGGAAAGTGGTAGTATCACCATCTCTGGAGGTATTTAAAAGAAGTGTGGGACATGGTTTAGTCCTAGGCCTGGCCATGCTGGGCTAATAGTTGGACACAATGACCTTAAAGGTCTTGTCCCACTTAAACAATTTTATGATTCTATGACTACTGTGTCTGCTACTTGCCAAGTAAGGCACAATCTCAGGCTTAGAGGTTCAGCAGCCAAAGCAGTGCTCACATGGCAGCGCAGAGCACATTCTCCCTCCAGCACTGCACCTGAGCTCTGGGCTGGCTTTGCAACCAGCATCCAGCTCTCTGCGAAGGTGCTATCCATACACTCAGCAATACAGTGCTGCTTTAAGCCCGAGTCTGTTGACCTAAGTCACTAACAGCCTCCTGCTTGCAGTATATTAGCATCAAATATAACTTTCCTTTCATATGCTGACAGCTGAGAGGCCACAAAATTTCTGTGTGTGCTAGTTTGCAGATTTTCTAGGGACTGCAGCAGCAACAGCACACTAATGATTTTTCAATAGAGAAAGCAACAGGTCAGTGTCAAAGGTAATTTGCTAGACTGGAATCCCTCTTCCCCATCTTGGTAGGTAATGGCTTGGGAGAGATGTTTGCGTCTGATGAATTCCTTTAGTGCTGCTATTTATTGTTCAAAGCCAGGGGTGCCAGCTGACATGGGTGCCAAGAAGTGTACCTCCACTGCTAACACAAATGAACCCAGCAGTATTACAGGTGCATCACCGGCTCCTGTTTCTACTCATCACATTAAATACACCAAAGAGGAAAGACCAACGATCCATGCCCAAAATCACAGAATCAAAGGATCAGGTTGGAAGAGGCCACAGTGAGTCATGTAGGTCATCCTAGAGTGTATAGCACAGGATTGTATCCAGACGGTTCTTGAGTATCTCCAGTGAGGGAGACTCCACAACCTCTCTGGGCAATCTGTTCCAGTGGTCAGTCACCACTACAGGAGAGAAGTTCTTCCTCATGTTCAGGTGGAACTTCCTGTGCATCAGTTTCTGCCCATTGCCTTTTGTCCTATTGCTTGGCACCACTGACAACAGCCTGGCTCCATCCTCTTAATACCTTCCCTTCACATACTCATAGAAATTGAGTCATCTTTTCTCCAAGCTGAACAGGCCCAGCTCCCTCCCAGTCTTTTCTCATGAGAGAGCTGCTCCAATCCCTTTCTTGTCCTCCGTTGGACCCGCATCAGGAGCTCAACACCTCTATTATGCTGAGGAGTCTCGAACTCAACACAGCACTCCACATGTGGCTGAAAACGGCTGAAAAGAGAGGGAGGATCACCTCCCTGGAAAGGCTAGCAATGCTCTTCTGAATGCACCTTAGGGTACCATTGGCCTTGCCCACAAGGCCACACTGGTGGCTTAATCCCTGTTTACTGTTTTGGCTACTTGACCCCCATGTGGGACCTTTCTGTGCACACGGTCTGGCCGAAAATGAAGGCCAGGCGACCGGGCCCGTCTCAATTGCTGCAGCTCCCGTTTGGCGAGGCTGAGCCCCGGGGAGAGCACATGGTTTCCCGCCGGCCACAAGCAACGTGCACCACGACCCCCCAGCACTTGCACCCGCCTCAAATCCAGTCAGGGGGCCGGGGCCCGTCCTAGTAGCCCCCGTACCCGGGCAGCGGCGAGACGGGAGCTCAGCAGGGCCTGCGTCGGCCGTGCCTGGACGGGTGACCGCTCCTGCCGGGATGGGTCAAGGGTCCCTCATGATGGATAACCGATCCTCCAACATGGGTGACTGCTCCCCGGGATGGGTGACCGCTCCCCGGATCCTCCTCGCCACACGGCGCGGGAGGAGCCGCCCTCCCCCTGGCGCAGGCGCCGCAGCGCACGCCCAGCGCCATGGCCCGTGGCGCGTTGCTCGGCGCCGTGGCTTGTCTGTGCTTCCTGGCCCCGGCGGCCGAGGCCTTCAGGAGGAGGGGACCCAGCGTGACAGCCAAGGTGACTCTCGCCCGCGCCTGGGACGGCGTCTCCGCCGGCCGGGAAGCCTCGGGATCGGTCGGCTGGGGCCCCCACGGCCGTGCCGGTGATGCGGGGCAGGCGGCCGCCCTCTGCCGCTGCCCTGCTTCCATAGTCGATCCCGCGCCGGCTCCGTCCTTACTGCGCCGCATCCCGGGCAGAGAGGGCTTGGGGAGGGCTTGGACAAACGCCAAAACTTTACCATATTATAAGGGGTTTTTATTTGTTTAGTTAGTTGGTTTTTAACCCCTTTGGATATGCCGCCTTTTTGTAGGCGCTGGCCACCAGAGTTCGGGCCAGCAAAGCCTCCCTCTGGCTTGCAAAAATGGAAACTTTTAAACTCTTGACTCCTCCAGCGTCGCTGCGGCTTCTGCTGCTGCCAGGGGCAGTTTGGCGCTGCTAGTGCTGCCAGGCTGCCCCGAGCACTGGGAGTGTAACTACGCTGGGGCTCATCTGTGCCGTGGGTTTTTTTTCACTCATGCCTGCCCTCTTTGCTGAAACTCCTGGGGTGGGCCCAACGGAGGGCTACAAAATTAATCAAGGTTCTGGAGCATCTCTCTTACCAGGAAAGGCTGGGGAAACTGAGCCTGTTCAGTCTCATGAAGGGACGACTGCAAATGGACCTTATCAATGGCTATGTGTATCTGAAGGGACAGTGTCAAGAGGATGGAGCCAGGTGCTTCTTGGTGGTGCCCGGCAATAGGACAAGAGGCATCAGGCAGAAACTGATGCACAGGAAGTTCCACCTGAACATGAGGAAGAATTTCTGTACTGTGACCAAGCACTGGAACAGGCGGCCCAGAGAGGTTGTGGAGTCTCTCTCACTGGAGATACTCAAGAGACGTCTGCATACAATCCTGTGCCATGTGCTCTGGGATGGTCCTGCTTGAGCAGAGAAGTTCTACATATGACCCACTGTGGTTCCTTCCAACTTGACCCATTCTGTGATTGTGTGAAACTCTTGGTATTGACAGCTGTCAGTTCATTGTCCCCTTGTTTCCCACTGCCCTGTCATTCCTGCCCGTGGCAGGCTCAGACGCGGGGTGTGCGTGGCGGCTGCGAGGCACTTACAGCAGAGCTGCAGGTTGGGATCCGTCGAGGCTTGGTGCTGCAGGGCTCCTTGGCAGGCACGATGGGCTGTGCACCAGCAGCACACATGGCCACTGCAGATGGTCCTGCCCAAGAGATGGACTTAGGGGCTGTAGTGCCTGCTGGAGGGATGGGGATGCACCTGGTTACTGCATCACATCAGCCTCTCTTTCCAAAATGTTTGTGCTTGGTGCAGGAGCTGAGATGTTTAGTCCAACTTTGGATAAAGCAGGGATTACATGTTTCAGCTTCCAACTATCTTTCTACCTGCACTCAAGAGAGAGTGCATACATGCTCCCAAAGACACCTATACTCATGAAAGTGTGACAGGGAAGGGCGGGGGCAGAGCTGCTTCCTCTAGCATTGCCTCACCATCCCAAGCCATGGACTGTGCCTTTGTCTCTGAGCTTCATTACCACTGTTGACTGCAACTGCCCACAGTTTCATTGCCATGGGCTTCTAGACCACAGATATGATTTTTTGGGGGGATAAATTTCATGCACTTTGACCTCCAGATAACCTTCTGGCAATATATTCTTGTTTAACTATGCATAAAGTACTTTCCTTCTTCAGACTGTCTGCCTGGCATATAATTTTGTGCCCCTTTCTGATTGTTGTGGCACATAAAGAATTACAGTGACCAATTTTCTGTGTCCTAGGCAGTGGTAACTTTACTAAAAGTTTATCAAATCACACCAGTTTTCTCTTTTTCCCCTGAAGTAGTTTTCTTTAATCTTTCTTCATATAGAAGGCATTCCATATGTTTTGAGTGTCTGTTCTGCCCTTTTTTCTACATTTTTTTAGCTTGGTTTTATCATTCTGTGATAAAGAAGCCAGAATTACATATACTCAGGGTGTGAACTCACAGTACAGATGTAATTATGGTGTAATTATGCCCATCTCTTTTCTGTATCCATTTTAATTATTTCTAGTATTTGTTTTCCTTCTCTGACCTTCACAAGCCCAAAGCCAGACTTTTCACTAAACTGCTCAGGATGACTCCAGATGTATTTTTTGAGTGGCAGCTGATTTTGGCCCCCTTGTTATGGCCCTGCAGCATATACAGTATTTTTGCATTTATGAGGCTATTACATTACCTGGTCTCTAAGAGTCATGAGCTCTTCCTTTCACAGTTAGCTTTTGTTTCTCTGAATAATTGAATGCTCTTGTCCATTTTTTCAATTAAATGTACACCATCTTGTATAAATTAGATCTGAATGTTTATGAGAACCAGCCATTCTTACTGCTGCATTCTTTTTTCATTTCAGTCTTGAAATACTTAACTTCAAATTGTAAATTAGATTAAATATTTATATAAATATTAATAAGACTAAAAAGTTATAATTTTTTTTTCAGAGTTTTTGGTGAAGAATTTGGCCAGATGTTTTTTGAGATTTGAAAGTGCTGTGTTGGCCAGCTTAGTAGTGTCTGTGTGCTTATTGAATTTCCGGAAAACTTGAGGAAATACGGTCATGAGAACATGGCTTTTTAATGCAGGAATAGCATCTAGGGCTACCAAATATTTCCATACTTGAATTTGTAGCCAGAAATATATAGAGACACATTTTTAGAAGTACTGAGTTTGCTGCTTAGGTGAGCAGCAGTGCCACGTATGAAGCCTTGTGGTTGGGCTAGGTTTATGACGAACTTGTCTCACTGTGCTCTGTCAAAAGTGTTTGATGTTACTGCTGTGTGGGGTAATTGTTTGGTAGCCTTGGTTGTGTTACTTATTTCAGGCAGTCCTACTAGACCAGTTACAGACAAAATGGACAGACAAGGGGTTTAGGAAATGTAGGAAGGCAATATCCCTTACCTAGAGAACCCTGGCAGCATAATTCAGAGAGCTTTGTTTATAGAACTGTTAAAAAGTTAGTGAAAGTGTGCTGTTAATACTTTGGGAGCCACACATCTAAGAAGCATGTTATTCAGTGCCAAGTGCCAAGGAAATGAATGAGGTGTATCAAAAGGAATTTTATTCCCTTTATAGTGCTTTTATAGCGTTAGCCAAAAGTTCAACAGTCAAAACCACATGGAAGATCAAGAAACGGTAGAAATGTTCTTAGGAGAGCGTGAAAGAGGCATTCACGTTGGAGAGACTGTGGTCATTTATTATCATTATTGGACTAATTTCTTAGCATTACAGACAAGTAATACTTGGTTGAGTGCCACAAGGAACAGCAAATACCACATCATAGGAATACACATTGCTGTTTCCTAGAAGTTGTAATAGCCTTTATGTAACTTTTTCAGAACTTCAAAATGCCTCATTTCCTGACAGCTGTTCCTATTTTCAGTAATTATTGGAACATTTTTGCATGTTCAAATATGCATTCATAGATTCTGAACTATATTAAAATGCCTTATAACTCATTTGCCTTTTTGAAGTTGCTTTTCAGCAACATATACATTGACGCATTTAGGCAATTGGCTTAATAATTTGGCCTGGTTATTTCTCTGTTAGGTTTGAATTCATATTTAGGAAAGTGACTACTTGCTTGAGCTGTAGGATTTTCTTCCTGCTGTTTGTCAATTTAATGGATTTAGGCTTTTGCCTGTACTTGTTCACATACATACTGATGACTAGAATAGTGAAGATTATGAGTGCATAGCACACTATCGTTTGTGGGGAGTGTCAGTACTATAGTTCCTTGTTATTTCTTACCACAGGGGAATGGCATCATTGTTCTTCCTTACTTTCGTATTTCATCTTTTCCATTCAGTTCTAAGGACATACATGTCTGGGAAAAACCTTCCTGAACGCTATGTTCACACTTGAGACATAGCAGTCCCACTGAGCCTTTAAAAGTAATAAAAATCAAAACTTACAGTCACCAGTTCTCAGTTTTCTGCATAACATGATTTTGGTGGCTATGAAAGGATTTTACTGAAACAGCACCCTTAGGAATTGGAGGATACTATTAATACACACCAGTCAGAAGTAGTTTCTTACTACCTTACTGCTTGGCTGTTTGTTGCACTCACATCTGTATCACTTTTGTTCTTTTCACAAAAATATTCAGGTGTTCTTTGATGTGAAGATTGGAGACAAAGACGTTGGCAGAATTGTAATTGGATTGTTTGGAAAAGTTGTCCCAAAGACCGTGGAGAACTTCGTTGCATTGGCAACTGGAGAAGTACGTTTGCGGGTTTTCTTCCACTGTGTACTTAAGCTTGGCTTGGGAAGGCAAAGTTTGTTTAATGCTGTTTCAGTTGTGAACTGTTGATCTTAATTCACTGGAGCCTATGCAAAAGTGCCATCCCCAAGGCTGTGCACTGGTGTGTGTCTTCCAAGGACCTTGGTTCACAAGATATAATCATGAGATGTTGGATATCACCACCTCAGTCTGTCCCTGCCGTGCAGATCACCACCTCAGTCTGTCCCTGCCTTGTGGAGTTACTGTGATCAGATACTGGTCAAATAAAGACAGTGGCTTTGATCACCTAAATAATACCTTCTTTGTGGCAGTGCAGCCCAGCTGAATTTACCTGCACCTCAGTGTAATGTGTTTCTTGACAGTATTATATCCTGTGGTGGTATATTCTGTGAAATCTAGCCATTCACAGCTTGTGTATTTCCATATGATTGTGCAGAACTGGATGTGATACTCATTTAAAGAATTATTTCATTTTCTTAGAGAGGATATGGATACAAAGGAAGTAAATTTCATCGTGTGATCAAAGACTTCATGATTCAAGGAGGAGACTTTACCGTTGGAGATGGATCAGGAGGTATAATGCTTAGTATCTTCCAGGTTCCCTTTTCTTTGTTCAAATGTCTGCTGAAAATATGGGCAAAACAGCATGTTCCTTCATTGTTCTGCTCACATAAATGAAAAAAAACCAAACCTGCTCTCATTGTTTTAGAGCATCTAGTACTTTTCCAAGCATCTTGTAGCATAAGCTGCAGCTGTTTGGATTATCTGATATATAAGTATGTGTAGCTCTTCCTTTGTCCTCAATTTTTGCAGATAGCTCTTTTCTGTCCCCATTCAAGAAGCATGGCTTTGCGTGCTGGGCTGGAGCCACGTGACCAGCTGAGCTGCTCCTACAACTTAACCGTCTCCAAAAGATGGATGTCTCCACCCTTCCCCTGCTCTGGCTTTGTGACAGCGCTCCTTCCCTGAGGCACTCACTGATTGCATGTATAGGTGAACCTATTCAAGTCATCCAGCAGAAATCTAATCCGTAAAGCGCGTAGAGGGAAGGCAGCTTGGGAAGGAGGAGGCTGTCCTCTCTGTCCTCAGCTCAGACCGTTCTGAGGAACCTCTGAAATTTGCTGTGAGGGGGAATTTTGTAACAGGGAGAGAGAAGATGAAGGTCATGCCCTATCCCCTTTTTTCTCTTACTAAAATTGAAACTATAAACTTACTGGTGCTGTGAGTCCTGGCTGTGTGTATCCCTTCTCCCTCCTGAGCATCCAGAAGAATAGTTCAGTCCACTCAGGAGGACAATCCCAGCGCAGCAGCTGTTGCACTGCACTCATTCTGGCTGTGGATTTCTTCTCTTCCTTTACATGCACATTCTTCAAATGCTATGATTTGAAATGTCTGCATGAGATGTTAGTGAGTTTCCTGCTGGGATAGAATGGAAAACACATATTCCTTTTCCTAGCAGCAAACAATGGAGAAGATTATAATACCAAAGACGTAGTTTTAGCATTAAAGGTAGGCAGCGTTTATTTGCCTGCTGATACTGTTTATTGGGATAGCATCTGGTGGTGTTGGGAGCAGTGTCCCCATTGTGCTAGGCACTGCACGAGTAAGAATGAGTCAGACAGCCTTTGCTTTTCAGAGTGATGGTGGTTTAAACATGACTGGTGTGTTTTCTCTTCTGAACTAGTTTAGAAACATCAAAATCTTTATGTCGTTGTACCAGTCCGCAGCAAGTATTTTAGTCTAACTTCCATTTGGTCTTCCAATGTTTCTAAACATGTCTAAAGCAATTTCTTAGTGTGAGGGAAAGGTCTAAATACTGAAATTACCACAAAACATGGCAGTCTTATGATTAGTGGCCATAGCTGTGTACTTTAAATTTGTCGAACAGGATGAAGTATACTATTGTTCAGTGGCATCTGTAAACCAGACCTTCGAGGGTACTCAGCTTCCTTGTGAAATACAAAGGATAAGTCATCATCAGCTTTAACTTGTTCCTTATATATGGTGGTGTAGCTTACCTTTACACAAAAAATGGTTTTAGTTATGGAATTGCTGATGATTGAACAGTGATGTTGCAATGTTTATTCAGACAATGAATTGTCAAGTCCTGAATTCATACTTTGTTTTTCCCATTTTTTAACAGAAAGGGGCTTTTGTTTGATTTTTCTTTTTAAGGTTTGCTTTCTTACTTTATTGTCATAGGAAGAAGCATCTATGGAGAACGGTTTCCAGATGAGAACTTTAAGCTCAAACACTATGGAATTGGATGGGTTAGCATGGCTAATTCTGGCCCGGACACCAATGGATCCCAGTTCTTCATCAGTGTGACAAAGCCTTCCTGGTTAAATGGAAAACATGTAGTATTTGGCAAAGTCCTTGATGGAATGGTAAGTTTAACATAGTGCTTGGTCTGGACAAATTGTGCCACTTTAAATCCCTATTACTGTAGTTCAGAAACACTTAAGTGTCCATCTAACATGTACAGAGTAGAAAATGATTGTGAAGAGCTCCAGCTGGACGATTTAGAACTGAAGTAGCAGAAATGGAAACTTGTATCATGCTTTTGGCTTTCACAGCCCTTGTTTCAGACCACTAACTGCTGAAATCAACACTGACACCTTTAGAGATTACAAATGGAGAAAGTTCAGGTCCTCCTTTCACAAACACTCTTAGCCATGAAATAATTCTGTTTCTACAAGATACAACCAAATTTTGTAGCTCATGCTAGGTATGGGTAACACTTCCACTGTTAGGATTTTTAGAAGCGTGTGAATGTAAAGCATACCGATCAAAGGACAAATAGAATTTTAAGTTTAAAAATGATATTTTCAACTGATTACACTTTCATTAGTCTGGTTTTCCTTTTAAATTACTCCCTTTTAATCTGTGTTTTGAAATTAATGGGGAAAACATGAGCTGTTGGTTCTTTGAGGAGTTTGAAAGCGTCATCAGAACACTTGCCCCTCACTCCCATATTCACACTGAATTCAATTTTCATGATGTACAGCAGCAGCTGAAAATTTTTGAGCAGGGATTTAGACTTAAGTTTTAGTTTACTCAGATTAGTGGACAAATATCCCAAACCAAGTAGTCAAAATACCTAACAGAATTTTGTCCTTTAAAAATTCCGTTGGCATGATACCACACTGAAAATCTGTATGTGTGTGTTATATGCTAAAGGTAAAAACAGTAACCAGATTTCTGGAAGCACAGTTATGCTGTACAATTAGAAAAATAATTACTGCTTGTCCTTTCTGATCTCTGGATTCACTTTCCACTTATAGGCCACAGATAGAATCCTGTATGTGCTAGAAAGATCAGCTGAATGTACATTTTCAGTTGTCTCTTCATAATGTTTTTGTTGGCTGAAATTTTTTCTAGGAGAGCAAACAGTCTTCCCTGTGCTTTTGTCAATGGTGTGCGAGTTACAGAGTGGCATAATTGCTAATGTGGAAAAAAAAGGGTGTGGGAACTCGACAGGGTAAAGGTTTTTGTTCACAAGTTGGTTAAAAACCAGCGATCTTAGGAGCACTTAGTTGGTTCTGTGGCACCAGACTTCAGCCACTGGAGTTTCTCTGGCTAAACTGAACCTTTCTGGTTTTTTTTTTAACAGTCTGTGGTGCACTCGATAGAACTCCAACAGACAGATGAGTATGACCGGCCTCTTCAAGACTGTGTGATTGTGAACAGTGGTAAAATAGCTGTAAGGGAACCATTTGTAGTTGAAGTTGGTGACTGGTGAGACCAAGAGTCAGAATGAAAAGTAAAACGTAATGACTTTTCTTTAATGCCTGTTTTTGACTGATCTCAACTATTCATTGAGTTTCCTCCTCAAAACATATGATTGTATATTTAGGCAATGCTTATCATTTGCCAAATACATAAAAGATACGGCATTTCTGTAATAACTTGACGGAGCTGTCACTCCTTGAAATTCAAGACATCCCACTAAATTCTGTATCTTGCGGAAAAAGTCTTTAATGAAAAATTATAGCAGTAATTCTGTTTTTTCAAGGTTTAAAATACAGTAATTTCATTCTCTTTGGAAATTTTAGCAATATTTGTTTTTGTATTTTCAACTGAAAATATTTACTGTAACAGTACCAGAATTTTAAAAACTAAAAAGTAAAATATAGAAATGCTTTGAATAAATAAGCTTTGATTTCAAATAAATACTTGAGAGTATTTTTTATACTACCCCCAAGGTCTTTTTTCTCACCTCAGTTGATTCTGCAAAATATGCAGGGGGTTCTGCTTTTCAGGAAATAAGGTTGTAAGGTTAGAGCAGAGATGGTAAATTTTCCTAATGTTAACATGTCAGATAAAGTCCCTGCTGTCTTTCAAAGAACCACAATATTCAGATACCATCCTATGATCAAGAATGAGCAGCTTTTCTGTCTATTATTGAATAAGATCATCAATTAGGAACTGAGTAAAACAAGAGTCCTTTTTTTACAGCACAGCGATTTCTGTAACACCTAACTAACCTTATTTATTGTAAATGCTTTTTCTTTAAGTTTTGCTGTATGTCTGAGATGCAACTTTAGGTTCATTATTTTTGTGATGCTTTGTAACTCTTAAGCTGACAAGTGGTAGCTTTTAAAGAAGGCCAGTGTAGGGTAACACTTAAGAGACACCTGCGCTGCATCTGTAATCAGGGCAGAGATGTGTGTTTTTTCTTTTGCGTTGACAGTGTTCTAGAACTCAAGGTGGAAGAGCCAGTGCAAAGGTGTCATGAAGGACTCATCCACCTGTACAGCAGGCAGCACACCACCTCTCTTTGTAGTGACTAGTTTCCTAAAGGGTGTCCTGGAGCCCATGTAAAGTATCCAGACTTGGAGGATGCAGGATAGGAGGGACTGCTACAGCACAGAGCTTGTAGGGACCTACTGCCATTCCACTCACAAGGAAACAGGAAAATGCTGTGGGCAGGGACTTACCCAGGTCCTCCTGGCATCATTTGCAGTTACAGGCTGCTCTTGTTGGCTCTGGGGCCTCTCCTGAGGGTAAATACTGGCACTTCTTTTCAGAGACCTGTGAAAGGATTACTGTCCTCTTTAGATAGAACTGGAGGAGAACTTGGTGAGGGCCTCTAAATTTGCCTAGTGCTAGGCAATCAGATTTCCATTTTACTCCGATCTTTTTACTAGCTTTTTAAAGTAAAATTCTCTGAAAAGCAGCACTGGGAAGCAGGGTTAGCAAGTAGGAGTGAGAATGCCTCAGACTCACTCACCCATCCAGCTTTCTACTGAAAGCTGAAAACTTTCTTGGAGGCTGATCCTGCAGACCTCATAAAGTTCTGCTACCTGAACAAGTGCAGTCACAGGCCTACCTTATCTCCAAGTCCCAGCTTTCTCCTCTCCCCAAACAGCTTCCAAACACATTTAGTAGTTAGAGCAGGCAACCCGTGTGACTCCAGCATCAGACTTCTGTTTGTGCCCAGCTTTGCCATTGCTGGTTATGTGCAACACTCCCTTCTGCTGATGAGCCCGGTGCGTTACTGGCTGTTAATTATTCTGAAGTATTCACCAAGATATAAACTTTTTTAAGCCTAGCATGTTTAAATAGCATGGTGCTAAGAGCTTTAAAGGAGAAGACGTACATGCTTCATGGGGAGACATCTATCTGTGAGACCCATCTCTGATGACAGAATCTCAGAAAAATGTCTTGCTTCAATACAAAAGCACAAAAAAGACACTGAAGTGGTACATTAATCTCCTAGTAATTTATTTTGTAATGTCCAGTAGCACACATAAAAATTTCCAGTTAAATCTGAACACACATATTTATGTATCAGTATTAGTTTGATCATAATCTTAATAATACCCTTGCTTTAGTTTACCACCAGAGTTGTATGTTCTGTGACTTATAGAATGTTAACATACGTAATACAGTCGGGAAGTTGATGTGGAGAGTAAACAAACACAGGGTAGATGTCATAACTGAATGGAGATGCGTAAATGTCACATAAAAGCTCCTAGTAAGTAAAATAATTTCAACTGAAATCTAGAAAATTTTCTCAGAGAATGCTATGTGCTTCAGAACGTGAAAGCACGTTTTCCAATTCTGCACACACTCTCTTCAGCACTTTTAATCCATCCAGTGCCAGTAATGGGTAATGTGCTGGCAAAAATCCTGGTGGAAAAAGGTTTAGTGTTTGCTTTAATAGAAACTATAGAAATAATTAGTAAAACTTTTCTCTTCAAAGGTTAGCATAATTCAGTGTATGACTTAGAACATTTAGTGTTAAATAGTTAGAGCATGTCAATATATAGAAGGTATAAATAACTTTAATACTGTTGTTTCCATATCTTTTTTTAAAAAGCAGCAATTGTAATGACAGTGATTTTATTTAAAAAGATGTAATGCTTGAACTTAGTCTGAGGTTGTGCCTCTTTCTTCTGAGCATAATTTTCACATCACAGAATTTTATTCCTGTTAATCCTAAAAAACATAACTCAAGAGACTTGCTTTGGCTTCTTCTTGCCATGCATCACTTCTACCTGGGCAGTAAATGAGGATAAAATATTCCATGTAGAATGCCATCTATAACTACATTTGGAAAGTCATCTGCAAAAAAAAAGAAAAAAAAAAGAAACTTTCTCATCCATGTCAGTACAATATGAATGCTTTTGTGAAACTTAACTATGTAAGGCCTCTTGTACTTCAGGTTAGTGCATCACTCAACTGTTATCCATGTTGGAGATGTGCTATTAGTAATGCTGTTTCAGCACTAAAGCCACTTTAGGGTAGCACTGGGCATTACATGAATGTGCTGCCAGATTTGTAGCTTATTGATTTAAAGGGATGTTCTAATACTTAATGCTGCTAGGCTCCAGCTCTTTATCTGAATCTTTTCTCACAAGGAAGATGGATTACACTGGCAATTCAATTTCTAACAAAATCTCAATATACTTGAAGAAATTTCAAGATTGCTACTGGGAATACTTCAAAGTTGTCTTTTATATTGTGGTTTACAGCAGCGTTTAGACTGAGAAGACTGAGGATGCCTGTACAAAGAGGATTACTTGAGGCAGGAAATTTTCAGGTTGTCCAAAACAAAATGTCACATATTAAAAAAAGTCATCCTACAATATTTGAAGGAAAAAATCCCTACTACTTTGTAACCACAGATACAGAGGAAACTGCCAGTTAATTTTCATGTTCAATTTGACATAAATTACCTGGTAGAACACAGTAATAGATCCAGGGTGTACATTGTTGAATTGAAAAGATTTTTGAAATGCGCCAACACCTGAGGTTTTAATGAAGGGCTTATTTAAATCACCAGGCATTAAAAGTAAGAATTTCTGATCACGACTTACAACCTTAAAATTGCTAGTATACTAGAAATGGATTTGCTTCTAAGAACAGACTATTTCTGAACTTTCCACACTAATCATACTTTCAATTATCAGCCTACAGGCTATTCACAAAGGGGAGATCCAACTTTACTAAATGTCATTAGTACTTGATAAATTAGATCATTTAATGTGGGTGGAAATTAGGTTTTGCCCCTTGTTCTTTCACAGAAATAATTTTGGAGGTAAAAATACTGAGCAAAAGTAGATTTGGACTCTGTATAAAAAATCCTTATTATCTTAAATGTGGTATTTCATTCTTACTAATAAAGTGATTTCAAATTTTAAAGATGTTACGAATAGAGAGAGCTCTTTTAGGATGTTTTAACCAATTGTAACCTCCACTGTAAACAATACATACATCATTCTACCCAGCTTCTCATAGTAAGTCATAATTATAAATGACTTGCTAATATTTTGAATCTAGTAATGTTTCTTCAAGTCCTGTCCCAAATTACCCTGGTAGAATAACCCTACGCAGTTGTCATTAATGTTATCAGAAATGCACTTGTAAAGGCAATCTGATGCTTGCCTTCTAAATTAAATGCTGCAGTTCCAGAAACCAGTTTTTATTGGTTCTTCTATAACATACATTATATTTAGGAAAATAAATACTGATTTAAAAAATGATACAACTTTACAACCTTAGATTTACTGTAAGTTTTTTCTGCTTAAAGACCTCAAGCATATCCATTTAAGTTAAATGTATAAACACAACAAAGCACAGTCTTGCAGATCTGTGATATTTGCATGGCTTAAAGAATCGCCGGAACAATTTTCGAACAAGTGATAGTAAATCTAAGATTCCATTTTTTTTTTAGCTTCTGAGGTATCATCTTCAATTTGAAACATACTAGGTTTTTCCTTTATTTTTCTTGAGAATATTTTTTTTTTCTCCCCACCCTTACACAAAAAGCAATGCACGTGGGCACTCAGACTGTTAGATACATCATGACAAAGCAAATCTGAAAATCAATGAGTTTTGTAACTGTGAATGTTATTTTTGAAAAGCCGTCTTGCAACTCAACAGTGCTTAAAGCCTGGTCATTGGAATAATGGCAAGATTCTATTCTATAAGGACAAGTAACAGTGCAATAACAGGGTAAAAATAATCTTTGAGGATTTTGTTCCAGAAATAGTTATTTACTTTGTTTAAAACTCACACTGTTTTCTATTTTATGAAAATATGTAACAAAGGCATTCCTATATCCAGGAAAGACTTCTGATAGAAACAACTGTTCACCTTCTTCAAAGAAAACATACAACAAATAGTTATTTGTTAATGGACACTTACTTTTGGTCATAGGTTGAACAACCTTGGCTGTTTTTACAAAGGAATCAGAGTCTATCAAAGTAAGAACTGATCTGAGAGGGAAAATTTTAGAAAGCTCATCTATATTTTCTCTGTGCTGCAAACTAAAAACAAAAAAGAAGAATTAAAAGCAATGGTAGTTGTGTAAAAACTTTGTTTCTTTCTAACTAGAGTCAACTAGTAGAGCCTCTAGCCTTAGGACTTGGTTTTCTTCTTCCTTTTTTAAGCCACAACTCACATTCTAATTTGTGTTTTAATTTATTAAGTTAAAGAATGACTTGCAATGAATTCAATGTTTAGGGTTTTCAAATACAAAGAATATTCACCTGCCATATAAAATTCTAAATACTGTGGGTCAAGGCCTGAAAATGCCTTGGCAAAAGTCTGAAATGCCCTTTGTTTCAGATTAATGCGGCCTACACATTTAAACATCTTATGCATTAGAACAGGCCTTTATCTTAATTCCAAAAAGCATTACTTACAAAAATAGTTACAAAATTCATTACAAAGTTCCTAATGATTTTGCAAAAAGGAAGCTTAGCCTTACTCGGAGTACATGTTATGCAAGGGAGATAAATATCCTTACAGAACTGCAAAATCTTGAAGTCTTACAGCAAAATGTTACATGTGGGCTGGAAATACCAAGCACTATCTCAGTTTTTCAGGATAACTGTATATGAAATCATTTTCTCTCTTCAGAATTGTATGGCATTAAATGACATTCGTAATTTATACCCTGCTCTCGAGGAATCAAGTATGCAATTAGAAAGAGGATTAAACAGTAAGATTAAGACATGCAATGTGGTTCACTCTAAGTATAGGCAGCATCTGGATCAACTTTTAAACAGAGGTAACTTTATGGGTGATTCTTCATTACTGTTGGCACTTGGATCAGATGTGACCCTGTGCAGTGACCCCCGCCCCTTACTCTGGTTCGGTTCATTGGTTTTGTGATGTGCACTCCAGCCTCAAATGAACACTCAGTCTCTGGGACCAGACTAGAGCCAAGTCAAAGTAAAAACTAAATAACCTTGTAATGTGTCTTCTAATGTGGACCTGAGTCACACAGGACCTCTGCGGCCTGTTTCACTCTAGTTACACCTTTGAGTTCAGTAGGAGTTCATAGGGTCAATACTGTTGGGCCACACTGCTTGCTAGAGTGCCTGCAAGAGAGACTACTTAACCCTCTCAAAATACGTAAGCCTTGTCCCTATGGTTTTGATGAACATCTTGAAAAACCAACAGAATGATAGCATGGTTGCAGCTGGAAAGTGATCTGGTCCATCCCCCTCTTCAAGCAGGGGACCATGGCCAGGCAGCTTCTGAGTGTCTCCAAGAGTGGAGACTCACACCACTCTGGGCAACCTGTGTCTGGGCTGGGGGAAATATTCCTGATGCTCTAGTCCTGTCACTGGGCAGCACTGAAAAGAGACAGGCTTTGTCTTCCTTATACCTTCCCCTCAGGCATTTATGTACATCTAGAGAAAATCTCAAAGGAGTAACACTTCATTGGCTAAGAAACTACAAGCAAAAAAGGGTTCTTTCCTAAATTTATTGATTTTCAAGGCAATGTGAGAATCTAACTACTGATTTCTACATAGTATTTTGTAAAATGAAACAAAATTCCACAAACAAAATGCTGCACAAAAAGAATATGTGCAGCTCAGGGAGAAAATTCTCTCTTGAAAGCATATTACATTTTTAAATTAAAAATTTGGTAGAAGTAACAAGTTCGATCAAGTAAAATGACAAAATGGGGAGGAACACACTCTGAAAATGGTAAGTTTTTTTCCCTGCAACATTTAAGATAGGATAACTTCTCTGAATTACTAATTCAAAGAACTTTTTATATTAAAAAAAAAAGGGTTTCTAACAAGCTATTTCAAACACACTTTTGAACCACATATTATGAGATGAAGTCTAATGTAAATGTCCTGTGAAATACATCAATTACACCTAAAGAACACATTTATTCTCCCCATAAAGAGCTCCAGAGGTTATAAATGATAAGAAATAATAATAATCCAACTGGAAATACAAACATGCTTGCAGTACGTCGACTGGTGTTTAGGGAAAAAGCACTTAAAAAGGACTGGGCCTCCAAGTTCAAATCCTTCAGGCAAAACAGCCAAAGGGTCAACAACAAGAAAAGAAAAGCAGTGTTCTTCATCTTTTGATTTGAATTCTCAGTGGGCTTGTCTGAGACAACAACTGTGGGAGAAAATTCCACCCTTTTAAAAATCACCCACCCCATTTAGTGTTTTAATGGTTACTTACACAAGAACTATCGTTTTATTGGCAGGTTATTAGATTTTGGACCAGTGTCATTTGACTAGGCCGATATTAATAATAATGTGGTTTATGCAGTGCAGGGTCAGATCAGTAAAGTGCTGTTAACAGATGACAGGTTTGATTACCGTTGGCTTTAGGCAAGACATATGGATCCCTTAGGAACAGCAGCACAGGCTGGTGGGACAGTTTGCTGGAAAGGTCAAGAACAGGGATGTCAGTATCAAGGGACAGCAAACAGAATATTCTACAAACTAGCTTTGATAAAGTGAGGTGGTTGAGCCGTGGAGGAGCCTTGCAGTGTGGTCCCACACACCAGTGCTGCCCAAGAGGGCAGGCTCCATCTCCTGCAACCAAAGCTCTCTGCTTCTCAGTCACACAGTGAAACCCTCCATGTGAAGTTGGAGTGAAGGGGCTGCATTCAGGAGGGGTGGCTTGCAGCTGGCTCAGACCTCCTGATTCTGCTCTGCTCGCTAGTACTTGGTATAATGCAGGCTACAAGATCATCTGCAACTAGGTTCCATGTCTATCGGCTCTCCAGGCCACTAAGCAGACTCAGAATGTCACCACATTCTTAGAGCCCCCAAAGCAGTTGCTGTACCCCTCATCCATGGAGAAAAAGTCCTTGGAGGTCCCTCAGGCCTGACTCCTACTTCGGGTCATGGCACAGACAGCCTCCCCCAGCCCTCTCGGCTCTGTACATACACATTCCAAGCAGTACAACCAGATACAGACAAAGCTTTATCAAGTGCAGAGGAAAGAACCCAAACCTCAAATTTCTTGTGCTAAATCTTCTTGCTACAAAAAATACGTTCCCAGATATATTTCAGAGTTGGCAGTATTCTATCAGTTTTGTAAGGAATTTCTCAATACTAGCATAAGGATGTTCAATTCACACTCTAAATAGACAGATAAAGCACGGCTGATGGTAATATTTAACAAATACATTTTACTTTAATGCTAAACTATTGCTAATTTCTTAACTGCAAGGAACAAATACAGTAAACACCAATAATTTAAGTAGTTTATTAATCAGGTGTCCTAAAAAGAGTAGAAATCAAGCTCACCTTGATTCTTCAGATTCTGTTTCATCAAAAGAGCTGCAAGTAAAGTGAGAGGAAACTTGGGTTATAAAAATTAATTTTACAATTAAAACCCCCAAATCCTTTAAGAATCACTAAAGGGAGCAATCTTTTTCTGGTCAGTGACCACATAGTGGAGTTTAATGAAATGAATGTGGGAGATAGTAACATTTTAAAACCACCACTACTTGCAAATGACAGCATCCAATTTACTGTAACAGATTCACATGCATTTCCATCTATCTGTCTGTGAAGTATTGGGGTACACTCCCACTGAGGATATTGCTGGTATCATTAAGTGGGAGTGAAAACTACAAACCTGTTACCTTCTGAATCACTGTGGACACTGCCATGGGCCATAGGATACCTCCAAGTCTAAGAGGGCCTCAAAATTATCTTCAAATCAACTTGCCTTCTCACCACTGCAGATCCAAACAACCTACCCCAAAGTGGAAAAGAGCTATGTGGCTTTCCGGGGAGCAAGTTCTGGTAATGCTGCTGGACTACCAACCATGTCAGCTTACATAGCAGAAGAAATTCTCCCTACAAAACTCACAGTTGCAGATGGTAACAGACTTCTAGTCACACTGTTTTGAGTATTTCAGTAGTCCTTACACTCATTGTAAAAAGATTCCCTTCAGCCACTCTGATTAAGAACCCTTCCCAGGGGATGGGCAATTGGGTCATTGGGGTAACGTCACCAAACAGGTGAAAGACCTCATTTTTGAACACACAGAGGGAGATCATAAAATGATCACATAATGAATTTCTATTTTGTGCAGATACTGTGACCAGAAAACATGCAAAGGCTTTCTGTGCAATTTTAGTGTTTATGAACACATTTCAGTAGATACATCAAGATCTACAAGAACATCACATTTTTCTCATCTAAGTTCTCCTTTGCTTTCCAAGAATATTACATTAAACTTCCTGTCTGTCTTAGAACAGGCTGGATTTATTTTATGACCTTTTGGGGATATATAAACATACTTAACATGAACCTAATGCCCATTTATTTTACAGTGTTAGAGTTGGCAGCAAGACCATTTTAAGTCAATGGCATTGCATCAGCACTGAGTGGATATGGGCCTTTTGGCCTCCATGTATTTTTCAGTAAATGAGAGCTTACCCACAGCTTTCTGCTTTTGGCAAGGTAGGTACATGGCGAACATTCAGAAAATCAAGAAATATTTTAGGGAGCTCTTCATTTTCTAAAATGACTGTCTGTAAAAAAAAAAGGCACAATAGAAACCCACATTTTAAAAGTATTTTAGATATTGCACACTTCCATTCAAGCTACCAAAACATTTCTCTCTTACAACACTTTTCAATTCTCCATTTTTTTACACCTATTTTGGAATGCCTCATTTCAATAGAAAAGCCACACTTCTTGATGAATCACTTAAAAATACATTCAGTTTAGGCTACTACATTCTTTTTCACCTGCCATCACTGGGGCCAAGCTATACGCCTCTCAAGCAGAGATGTCTGATTCTGAAACAAAGTTACTGGCATGCTCATTTGTGAATAAAATTCTTTTCATTTATAATATAAAATAAACCAGCCTCAGCTCAGTGCTTTCACATCCACCTCACAGAAAACTCCCATCTGGCATTTGAGAGGAAGCAGGAATTCTCCACTTCATGCAGTTTTATGAGTGCATGCCTTGGTAAACGATAAGAAGGGAAACTTTGCTTGGCTTGACAGGTCAGCTTACAACGTACTCCTTATATCTGCACTACAGCTCCTACAGACAAAGCTCTGACCAAGCAGCAGCTCGCTTGAACTGCCGCATTCTTCCACAACAATGATATGATGGCCACATGATGGCCAGACTACATCCCCTGGTTTTTTTCACTGATGAGATCATTTAAAATTTTCACAGGGCAAGAAAAACAGTTCATAAATTCAACCAATGTCTCACCTGAAAGATTAAGCCCCTATTTCTTTACTATTCATACTGCCACACGTTCTGAAAACACACGTAAAGCAAATGGAAGCCACAAGCTCTTCCTTAAAGTGATATCCTTTATAAAGGCCTGATCTGAAGTGAATGTATGTATGGAAGAAACTTTACTAGATTTATAAATAAATTGACTCCTACAAACAAACCTATCCATGTTCATCCTGTTCACTTTCACACCCTATGTTAGAGAAATAAATATAGAGAAGAAACAAAGTCTGGTGATGGAAAGAAACATTACAGTCAGGAGGTAACTTACTCCTGTGTGTGTATTCTTCTACATTACAATATCACAAGGGAGGCACAATGGCATGTAGAGGATAACAGGATCACCAAAAAGAGAAATAAAAAAAGGTTGAAAGAGACATCCAGAGGTCATGTAGATTTTATAGCGGGTTTTATAGCAAATGGTTTGGTCAATTGTGTAAGGAAAACAGGCTTAGTATTAAAATTACATTAAGTTGTGAATGGACTTAAAGAGAAAAGCATTTGAAAACCAAGATATTTGAGAACTGGATCTTTTTTTATGTTTCATCTGCAAGTCTGAATTTAGAGTCTACACTTCCTCAACAGCTGAGGCCATCACTAAAATGTTTGCAAAAAAGAACAGGGAAATACGCAGCTTTTGAACCTTTCTGTCCTAGATTTAATGGATGTAATGAATGAGGAGGTCCAAGAAGTTGGCAAGTGTTAAGCCTTTCAGTTCACCTCTATATGAAGATGTTGCATTAAAAAAATGCCACTTTGCATTCTGCAAAATCAGCACTCCGCTGCTGCAAAATGTATCCTGTTCTGCATTCAGGTTATGCACAAAAGGCATAGAGGAAGATGCATATTCAGAGGGTGCATGAATTGCATAGAAATGCATGTGATTTGCTCAAATAAAACCATCTTACCAACTATATGCAATGAGGAACCGCAAAAAGTTGTATAAATATGTTTAAGGGCATCTAGTGCTTATATGCGACCTCATACTTATACCTCTTGACAGTTTTTTCCAAAAGTTGAGCTGCCTGTTGAGGCTGCTGAATGGAACAAGTAAGAAGACAAGGATACACCATTTTACAAAAGGGAAACTCGTCACAGCTCTTACAAACCTATTTGCTTCTACTTCCACTCACTCGAGATTAATATCTTATTCTATTTATTTTTTTTCCCACCACATGTGTCAAGTCAACCCATGCCCTGCTAATCCTGGCCTGACCAAATATATTTCACAAAAAGATGTAAGCAAATAATATCCATTTTAGTGTGTTAAACCATACAGTTTGTTAGCTGTCAATAACTCTGTTTTGGTGATGACTAAAATTGAAAATGTAGAATTTGCAGAGAAGCAAAGGCAATTTTGAACTGCACTGTATACAACACTGACTCTGTTGATTGGCAATTTTGTTATTTTCAGAATTTTATGAAGGAAGGAATGACTACATTGAACAAAAGAGGATTTTTCAACTGATGTAATGTAATGTGACATGGATTTTAAGATTAAAAATAAAAATATGAAGGTCCAAGGTAATTATACTAATAAGGGGGTAAATATTCTTCTGGCTTGACTTATTGGCTATCAGCAAAGGGCCAGCACATAATCTTGCCATTTAAAATACATAGTGGAAAATAAAGGAAAATGGAGGAAAACAAAGCCTGGTTACAACAAGAACAAATCCAACACAACACAATCCAAACAAAAAACCCCACAAACCCAAAACCAACCAACCAACTAAATTAAAAAAAAAAAAAACCTCAAAAACCCCACCAACCAGCCACACTGGATTAAGTGTGTCTAAGTACGTTTCCTGTATCTGCTGGTGGTCCAAAGCAGATGTTTAGGAAAAAATGTGAGCATTTTCAGCTTCCTATATAAGGTGTTAAAAAAAACACTCTTAAATCAGACATAAGTGTTATTATTAATAATTGGCTTGATTTACCTGGAACAACCCATAACACAACAGACTTTACTTCTGTCTGAAGACTTGTAAGAAATCCATATTTTGCAAACCTGATGATCTTTAAATGATAGCTGAGCAGAAAAGAAACCAGCAGGTAAAGTTTCTCAACTGCTATCTGTAACTTGTAATAAGTTCAGCTGTAGCATTTGTTCAAGTCAATATATGATATTGGCTTGTAAGCGTGACTACTATCTTGTCTGCTTTGTCATCAGGAATGTAAATATTTTCAAAGAAATAAAAACTCACACTTTGTTTTTAATGTGAATTTCTGTTACATCCAAGTTCTATCAAGATCATAGCAATGAGTTTCAAGTAAGGGCCCCAGAGTGTTTAGTACACTAATTTAAGAAAAACCCCCCAGCATGTGATTTCCTTCCTAAAGTAAATAAAACCTCTTCTTTCTCCCAAACAAAAACACCTAAAGCAACCTCTAGCAAGTGATTTGGGAAGTGACTCCAGATATACGTTTTTCAACTCATTGATTTCAGCTGAACTAAGAGTGCCTGTGCCATATTTTCTTAGAAAATTGTAAAGGGTGTTTATGTGTTACTGTCACTTTAATGAACTACTCTGTGCTTCAGGAAAAAAACCCAGCACAAGGGAAAGTCTGATGTTTACATCAGCAGAAATGTCTTTTTCATCCGAAGGGTGAAATTATTATTATGTAACACAAATCATAAAATCCCCAATTTTTCTACCTTATCAGTTTCATAAAATCATGTTCCCTAAGGATGTCATTGATTAGTTGCACATGTTCTTTCAGTGACATCTGAAATACTTAATTGTCGGTTATCTTTTCTCCTTCACTAAGTAAAATATAGTCACAAAATTGCAAAGGGACTTGTTCTGCCTTAACCTTAGCTAGATGCCATCATGCAGTGGAAAACAGTGCTAAAATATCACAGGATAATGCTCTCCAACAGGGGAGACATATAAACAGCATAATGATTTCCCACGAGTTTCCTTTTTAGAAAATTGTCACTAAAGCCAGGGTAAATGGTGACATATCTTCACAGAGGACACTGTGAAATCGAACACTGGCATTCTAGTTAGGCCCAAACCTACTCATCAGCCAATTATAACAGTAACTGAACATCTTGCTGAAAACCTGAACAAGACCACATTGCTAACCTTCAGAGATCATGCCACAGGAATGCATCATTTTCACATATTTGATTATTATTATTATTGTTGCTGTTTTTAATGAAAAAAGATTTAAAATCAATTTTTTACAGTCATCTATCATATTTTCTTGATGTTACTGGAACAGCTGTTGGAAAGGGAGAAAAGAGAGTGGAGAGCTGCATTACAGGCTGCATTTACAGACTTTTCCATTCAATCGGATTTAGTTTGAAATGCTCTGTTCTTAGGGTGAAAAAGTTCATGACAGTTTTTCCTCTCTTCACAGGGAAAGATGTTTCACAATACCTAATTCAGTGGTGCAGCTAAAATGGGGGAAAAGAAAATCAATACTTTCCAGCTACAGTAAGTAGGCTGAAGTGTCAGTCTCCACTGGGACCAAAATCCACATCTTTTAGAACATTTTAGAGTCTATATTCTTCTGTTAACCTGCTTTTCCTGAACTGCTTTATGCAGTCCCATGAAATGATAAAAAGGTTATCAAAAGAACACATTAGCTAAAAACCAGGCAGACAAAGGAACCAGACTTCTAAGAGCAAGCCTTTTTTAAAAAAAGTAATAGCAGATACAATAATGTTTTATATTATCCATTGTGAAGAACTACGAAGAAACTCACTCCCTCCTTCACTAAGAATGTTGTTACAGGTTATTAACTAAAATTAATTATAAAAAGATTTTCCACTTTTCATTACTATTAGAAAATTCACATTTATAAGAAGGTTATCAAACATGTTTAAAAACTTGTATAAAGGTATAAGAAGCATGCAAACACACAGACAACAACACAGAAGTGATGCTCCATATGAAGCGTCAGCTAGTTAACATTCCCATGCTGTGTATCAAAGGGAAGTCAACAGTAAGAGTGCCATCCATGGAGTGGAGCTTGACAGGGAACCAGTATTGACTATGGGTATTATAAGCCAAAACACATCCAAACAAGATCTAGGAGTTTCAATGGAACTATGTGAAAGATAATGTAAAATCACAAGAGTTTAAAAAAAAATGTACAGAGGGATAGTGCACATCTGAACCTGAAGACTGAAGAATACTTCCAGTGAGTTTAAAACTTACCTGATATCTCATGAATGACAAATCTATCTATCATAATAATCTCAAGCTATGCAAAGGATAAATTAACTAAATGAAAGCTAAGCCCAATAGGCTAAACAACTACTGGATCATCATTGAAAATGTGTATGCATAAATTTATGACAGTGTCTGTAACTTAATAACATGTTTATTTAAGCCTTACCTAACCTAACTGCAAAGCAGTTTACTTGTTTAGATTAAAAATACTACCACATAGGTCTTAAGGTAGAGAGCACTTTAGTTAGAAAGCTAGTTAAAAACAGTTACAGTTCCAACTAATATTCAACTACTAAGTGCAGAGTAGATTGACTTGGGCTAAGTCTACAAATATAACCCATTTCATGTGAAAAATAAAATAGTGAATTTTTTTCCAGAAAACTGGGAACATAATTTAGTGGAAGCAAACAGTGAATCTCTCTTCAGTAAAATAGACGACTAGCCCTTGAAAGATTAGAAACAAAGTGCAACCACAGTTCCTTTGAAAAATAAAAATGAAAGGAAGCGGTCAATATAATTTCCTGAGACACTGCTCAAAGGATTGGAGGTTAAGACAAAGCTGGATGAGAAATGAAGAAATCAACAGAGCAAAAGCAAAAGAAGCAGAAGGGCAGGACAAGTTAATGATATTATAAAAACTAAGTAGGAACAAGAAAGGCTTTTTTAAAAAGTAAGAGGAAAAAGTAATACAAAGAGTGAGTAGATCCATTAATAACAGACACAAAAAGAGATGCTGATTTTAAAATGTCTGAATGGAAGTATTTTGTAGAAGTCAGTGGACCACTGAGACCATGGAAAGTAATTAAGACCATGTCAATAGTGGTGGTGATAACAAACAGGTGCAGGAATACCTTAGATAGTGACATATATATATATATATACACACATATATATATGTATATATATATAAAAATCAGTAGATCCAGAAAATACATATTCTACAATGGTACAGCAATTAGGTAGTTAGACTTAGAAAAGTCTTCTCAAGAGTACAGGGGAATAAGGCTTGTTAAAAAGCAACCACAGTTAGAATCACAATACAACAGCAGATTGCAGTACTCTTTTCTGAAAACTTAAAAGAACTAAATACAAATATGCTGTAGTGAAAAAAACACCCAACATTCATGGGAAGCAAGGTGCCTCATTCACCCCACCCTCTGCCAGCCCCTCTCCCAGGGAAAGCTTCAACAGGCAGTGCCATGGAGCACACCTGAAACAGGCAGCATCTGAGTCCTCTTACACAACCCCTGAGACCAACATAGTCACCAGTAAATGCCAGAATTTCCTCACAAAACACTATAAATACAAACCAGCCACGACAACTGCACACAGCACAATTCACATCACCAGACGCTCATGTATTTCCCCTTTTCAGGAGGTTTCTGCTCTACATTATCAGAGCTTTATGAGACACCAGTTATCTATAAACTACATTTTGAGAAACACTAAGGAAAGGGACCTCTAAGACAAAATGAAAAAGAAATGGAAGAAGACATGGAAGAAATGTATTTGCAAATTACAACACCTGGAAAGTTTCAAAATTGATAGATTTTTGTTTTCTGTCATTCAGGTGCTGCCTTCCTTCTATGCTGATACTTGTGCACCGGGAGAAGGTTGCATGGGAAAAAGAAGGAAAACCCTGCAACTGTATCTGATAATTAAATATTACCATAAATACATAATCTACTTTAAGGTGGAAATGTCAGTGCTAGATTTTCCAGATTTGCAAGTCCTAAGCTTCTTTCTCTAAGTATCAGGGTTTAGTGTATGGTCCTGTCTTCTTAGTGTGTGACAATCCTTTCTTAGAATTGTAGAATCATTTCGGTGGGAAAAGACCTTTAAGATCATCGAGTCCAACCCTTAACCCAGCACTGCCAAATCCATCACTAAATCAAGTCCCTAAGTGCCACATCTACACTCCTTTTAAATACCTACAGGGATGGTGACTCCTTTCCTGGACAGCCTGTTCCAATGCATGACAACCTGTTCCTTGAAGGATTTTCCCACCAAACCTAATCTAAGCCTCCCCTGGTCCAACCAGGGGCCATTTCCTCTCATTCTATCAATTCTTATCTGAGAGAAGAGACTGACCCCCACCTGGCTACAACCCCCACCTGGCTACAACCTCCTTTCAGGCAGTTCTAGAGACTGATAAGGTCTCCCCTGAGCCTCCTTTTCTCCAGGCTAAACAACCCCAGCTCCCTCAGTCACTTCTCATAGGGCTTGTGTTCCAGACCCTTCACCAGCTCCATTGCCCTTCTCTGGACATGCTGCAGCACATCAATGTCCTTCATGAATTAAGGGGCCCAGATCTGAACCCAGGATTCAGCATACAGCCTCACCAGTTCCCAGTCCAGGGGTACAATCACTGCCCTGGTCCTGCTGGCCACTCTATCGCTGATACAGGCCAGGATGCCTTTGGCCTTCTGGGCCACCTGGGCACAGCTGGCTCATGTTCAGCTGCTGTTGACCAGCATCCCCAGGTCACTTTCTGCTGTGCAGCTTTCCAGCCACCCTGCCCCCAGCCTGCAGCTCTGTGTGAGGTTTTTGTGACCCAGGGGCAGGACCTGGTTCTTCACCTTATTGAATTTCATCCAATTGGCCTCAGCCCATCAATCCAGCCTGCCCAGCTCCTTCTGTAGAGCCTTCCTGCCCTCTGCAGATCAACATTCCCATGCAACTTAGTGTCATCTCCAAACTGACAGAGGGTGCACTTGATGCCTCTCATCCAGACCATGGAAAAAGATATTAACTAGGGCTGTTCCCAACACTGAGCCCTTGGGAACAGCACTTTTGAAGGGCCACCAAATGGATCTAACTGCATTCACCCCCACTCTCTGGGCCTGGCCATCCAGGAAAGAGTATATACATCCAAGCCATGAGCAGCCATTATGAAGCCATCAGCATTCATCACTGACAGGTTTAATATCGGAATATGGTTCCATTTTTTGATTTTTCTTAATTTTTTTTTTTTTTTTTATCCTTATCAAAGCATTCCTCTAACTGAGGTCATAAAACACATAGAAATGCATTTGGCTGTTACAGTAACAATTCAAAAGGATCACAGCGCATTCCTTCAAAGGGCTTAAGAGAACTCAAATGATTAATTTTCTGAATTAACAATGATGTATAACATATTGTTTACAGCTGCTTTAGAACCAGTGAACTAAAAAAATTACAATAATAATTACAGTGATGACAACAACAACCCCAATAATAATAAAGTACCATGAGACAACTGGGTATTAAACTGAAATGCCTGTACGAGGGAAGTTAGTAACTACGATAAGGAGTAGAATTATTGGGCACGAGGATAAATACACCCGAATGAAAATATATCACAGGGCTGTTGTGACTGAAGCAGAGATACTTTGGTTAGATGGTTACCGATTGGATATTACAAGAGTGGAGAGAGACTGTTTCAAAACTTACTGCAACCCCTGAAAGGATAGAGCCTACTTTCATTTCCAAAAGGCTTCTGACAAAACCCCTCACCAAAGGCCCTAAGGCAAACTCAGCAGTTACAATCCTTGCAAAGATAAATAAGTTTTTACAAAAGAACTTAGGAGTACGTGGCTCCAAGTGACACATATTGGAAAAAACATAACAAAACAATGATGAACTTTAGAATGACCATTAGTGATCAGAGAAGTGAGTTGCTGAGGGCTATAATAGCATTTTCACTTCTTTTTAGCTTCATAAGAAATCTCCCATAGCTCTAACTCATTTTGCTGGTTTTGCTGAGAACAAGGAAAGAGACAGATGTTTGATAAGGTCTAAGGAACTTATCTACGAAAACAAGTCTTGCTTTTCACAAGAATGACAATTTCATGCAAATGTCATAGCGAAAATTTAGAAGTCATCTGAGGATGACTTCCTCATCTGCATTGTTTCTGCAAGATACTGTAACAAAAATGCTATTCAACTCTACAATAACTTCTTATTTTGTCTCTCTGATATTTTCTTGTCAGATGTTTTGGGTCAAAGCAAACTCCTGAGAAATGACTTTACATTCCCTTTGAAACTAATTAGACTAAGCAGCAGGTACCCACTCCTAAGTCCAAATAAGAGAATGTAGAAAGCACAGGGAATTCACTGCACCTGGGGTTAATGAACTCAATCGTGTCATTTTTGCAGAGGTAAAGCAGGGGTAACATAGCTGATGGAATATATTTAGATTTATATGGTGGTGGTTTTTTCTGTTTTGTTAGTTAGTTTTTAGTGTTGGTAAAACCTTTCAGCACAAAATACAATGTTGAATAAGTACTCTAAGATATTTTGTAGTGTTGGAAGCATAGTTGCAAGCAAATTAGTAAGCTTTATTTTAAAAATGCTGAGTTTACTCAAATATTAATCAGTTTAACAGGAAAATATATGTTGTGTTTGCAAGACACCTTATCAGCAAAAGACAGGTAAAAGTCTGTGTGTGGGACTGGTTTTTTTGGTTGTTGGGGTTTTTCTTTTCTCCCTGAATTGTTAGTATACTAACAATTTACTCTGACATCCTAATCTTGTACCTAATGAGGTGGTTGCTTACACAATGGTAGAAAAGCACAATGTATGTTTTGATGACTGACAAACTCAGAAATTAAAAAAATGAAGAAAATTTGAGTCAGTCCTAACAATACAGATAGATACCACAGGTATAGAACAAGAATATGCATGTATTTGTTTAAATTTGTGAAAGCAAAGGGCTTTCTTGTAGTAAGAGAAAACTGTTTTAAAACATGTACTTATTCATGTTCCATTTTATTAACTTCTGTCTGTAAACATTCTCATGTTAAAACACTTCCTTAGCCCCACAGAAGAGCGAGACCAAATCAACTTGGAACAATGCAATAAATGCTGTGCTGACAGCATTGATTAAAAAGCATCTGTTTTCTGAAAAATCACCAAGGTTCACTTAGAGAAACACTCATAAGAAATCTCTACTCTGTATTGAAACCAACAGGTTAAAGTCAAAGATTCAGACAATATCTACTTGCCTGCTTATGCTATAGAAGCAGCATAACAAATGGTCAAGATGTAGTGACACCTAACCATATGGATATTAAAAAAGCTTACGCGACATTTCATAAATTACACAAGCAAGTTGAAATCAATGTCAGAGAATAGAAATTTGAATACATGAAGTAGGACATTTTAAAATAGATACTAATATGCATGCTTACATTAAATTCTTGATAACTAACTAGCTACTAACTATGCTGGGACAATGTTTTGCCAGGGGTCATAACTCATCATTTTCATTAAAAAAAACCACAATAAAAACAACATGGAGAACAGTATAGCAGTCATAATGGAGTAAGTGATTTAATTTTATTTTCCTAAATAACATAAGAGAAGAAAGGTGCTCAAGGTGTCCAAAACCAACAGTAAGCATTTCCAGCTGTAAGTCACTGCAGAACAGTCAGATGGGCAAGAAAGGCTTTAATATGTATTGTCAAAACACGTATCTGGTCCAGTTTTGTCACCAAGAGCCTGAATTCGTTAACTCTCATACTACAACACTTGTGGATCTTGACAGATAGGTTATTTCTATATTAAAACAGATTGATTGAGGTCTGTACCCTGCTCCTCAGTACCACCCACAAAACTACTCTTTCAGAAATAAGATCTTAAATTAACTGAAATATTTGATCTTAGAACAAACATGCCTATACTCTATTTGCTGAAACCCTCTTCCATCATACATCTGCATTTCATTAAAATCTGCCAAAGAATTAAAGATCTTGTTCATTACAAAATTCTGCATTAAATATCCTTCCACATAAACTTTCAGAGAAAGCTGTCTTTCTCACATGTGCATGACCCCCAATAGAGGAGAGATCCAGCAGCAAATTATTACATTCTGTGTTCTTCAGTGAAATGAACTGTTTGCAGAATCAAGCCCAGCATACTGCAGTATGATTCTGCCTTGCTAATGAATCAACAGTCTTTACACAAGCAGGAGAAAACACATATGAATTAAAAAAACATAGCAGCTAAGACTTGTGGTGTGGAGCTTGTGCCACTAAGTTCTGTCTGCTTTTTACAATCCTAAGTACTTGCTTGCTTGTGGATTCAATCTGCATCAGAAATTCATGTCACCAGAAGTGCTAGAACTGGACAAATAACTCCCTTTCTCTGCAAACACAGAAATCCTGCTTTTTGTTCACACTTGCAATGTTTTTCATATTTTTTCTTGCAAAAACCCACAACCTCAAAACAATTCTTCAAACCCCCCCTCCTTCCTTTTCCACTCCTGCCACCGTGGCAAAAACCTCACCTCTCTTTCAGAGAAATGAGCATGCCTTGTTACATGCTGCTCTGTAACTATAGGAGCAAATCAATAGCAGCTGAATGCCATCTGCTTCGGGCAGCAGAACAGCACCAAAAGTGTGAGCAATGCATCTTCCCTTATTGAAAGGTTATTTTATGCAAGTAAACAATTCATCGTCTTCTTGCACGCTTGATGCTCATTTACCACTTTTGATCAATAAAATATGCAAAACAACAAAAAAATTGAATCCTAAGAGTAGTTCTGATGCCAGTGTGATAGGTAATCAATACCAGGTCTCTGTTCAGTAAGGCAGCCAGTAGGGTAACTCCTTTATTGTATGAACCCAGGAGAAAGTGTGGAAATGTGTCTTGTTACCTATAAAATGCAATAAGAGAGTGAGAAAAACAACTTCTAGCCTGCAAATTAAAAAAAAAAAAAAGGAGAGTCATTATTTTAATTTTATTTTGCCCCTAACTATGTGAAGATTACTAATGTCAACTTGCTTGACTATTTGTTGCAAAGAATCTGCTGTTATGCTGTTGATAGAACTTCACTATCATTAACTGATATTTGGTGTAAATTGTAGTCATTACAAGACATACTTTGGACAACAATCCCTCTTCCTTCTGAAGCTGCTCTACCTTATTAAGTCTAAGTTTTCAATGTATTTATGGTTCAGGTGAACTCAGTTTTTCTGTTAAAAACAAACTGCTATGGGAATTTCTTTTGCACGGTGTTTCTTTTAGTCAGACCACAAACTGCCTTATTACATTAAGCCTCCTGACAATTGATTCAAGTAGAATACTTCTCTCCCAACAAAGAAAACAACATCATTTTTACAGGTGCTACAGAACAAAGCCTCCAATTTAAACAGTTCCCTAAAATAACACAAAATACTTGAAATAAGAGTTGCTACACACAAAGGCTCTCTATTCTAGTGTAACATGTATCCTAATATTTGAATAAAAATAAAATTACTACTCTCATTTGAACAGCAATTTTGCAGATTGTATCACAAAGCCATAAATTAAGCTGCACACTGTATGATCTGATCTGCACTTAATACTAAATTTTCTTCAATCTTCTTTCCTGCTGGTTTCAAGAAACACAATTATTTGGGCATGTGGCCTTTACGTACTTTTGGTTATTTGAACTGAAAAAATGCTTGATATTCTTCTGTAGAAGGACATCTTATGTAGGGCTTCTATTTAAGAGCATTAATCAGTACAAGATTTAAAAACTTCCCCCAAAACCTGTTTTTTAAAATATTTGCAATGCAAAGACACTGCCCAACACACTGGCCATAGACTTCAAGAAAAGTTTTATTAAAGTGAAACCAAGCCATACTGAATAAAACCCAATTTCACTATAAGATTATAGCCAGACACTAACATGCAGTTAAGCAGTAGCACTTTTACACAGGAAAGGTAAAAAAAAAATCTCTGCTTAGTGGTTCAGTTCTCATAATTCTTGCAAAGAGAAGACAACTGGAAGAACACCTCTATAAGTCAACTCATACAGAATTTTTAAGATAATTACTGGTAATTAAAAAAGAACATATTTGCACATGTGGAAAAAGTCATTCTGATAAATCAATGAAACTTATTGAATATAAGATAGGTTTGGGGTTTATTTAAATCTGTGAATCGGAGGTAAATTTGTAAGCAACCGTTCAAAATTTTTCTTTTATAACCGTGTAAGACCCCAAACACTTGTAGTTCTAGCAGGCAGCTGCCCCTTCTACATAACATAGCTTGGATCATGCTCCTCCTGCACCCCTTCTTCAAAAATGCTTATGAGTTTATATGAACTTTAATATACAGCTCGAGCACATTTATAGAAGCCAAAACAATTTCGATCAAATTAATAATACAGAACATAGTAGTGAAAGTGCAGTAGCTTGGAGTCAATGACCCAACTAGCAGCAAGGGTATAATTTAAAGTCAGAAATTTCCAGTGCATGCACCGTTAGCCACACTGAACCTGTTACTGCTCTAAAGGGAATTGTTTGCCTCTTATTAGATTTTCTACAGCACAGCCATAAGTGATAAATGTACTGCTGTACTCACTGTCAAGTTAATCAATGCTGCCAAAGTTTTGTTGACCTAACAGTAATCCATAAAGTGAGCGGCATTTTCTCTATCCCTATGACATCTCGGTCCTCAGTGGGGATACAAATCTTACAACAGCTTCTCAAAAAAAAAAAAAAGGAAAGAAAAAACAAAGCAAAGCAGGGGGAAAAAAGATATTTTCAAAATTCTGTCTTTAAATTAGCAGACTGTGAGAACGCCTTGCTTCTCTGACAAATTGCTTAAAAATGAAGGACACACAATGGAATCAGTTTGATGGCTAAAATACTAGCAAATGGGTAACTTCATGGAGGATAAAGCCTTGCCTAGTCAAAAGAAGGTAAAAAACACCTTAATGAGTCTTTCAAGGAAACAGTTGTGAACACGATTTACATTGCACTTACGATCTAGATTAGTGCACTGGTTGAAATAGAACACATTGCAGCAATTCTGAAGACAGTAATGTGAAAACAATAATAAAGAATTACCACCAATAAAAC
Source organism: Atrichornis clamosus (assembly GCA_013400975.1). NCBI lineage: Eukaryota > Metazoa > Chordata > Aves > Passeriformes > Menuridae > Atrichornis > Atrichornis clamosus. The sequence continues at coordinate 41,665 of WBMZ01003994.1, forward strand.
TTGTCTATTGCTGTGTCTACTGTGATTCACAGTCCGTGAGAGGCATCACCACTAGAAAGGAGAAAAAGTCAGGAAACAATCCCTGGTAGAACAAGCTGCTCTATAAACAAACTGCTGCCATGCTCTCACAAGCAATTATAGACATATGAAATATGAATTGCCATTGATTTTTCTTCTAGAGGTCACTCCGCTCCATGTTTTACGCGATCTAGGCATTTATTTGGGTGGCAAGCTGACAAGTTTTTACAGAATTAACAGAGCAATGTAATCCTTGCTCAATCACAGGTACTTCATTATGGTTCTGTTCCTTGACACTTGTCCCTCCCAAAACTCACTAGCAAGGGAGTCCTTGATAAAGGTGAGGAACGATGCAATTACTTGTGAAAAGAGATCATCCTAACTTGGTCAGTGAATGCTTATTTACCCCTTCTGTGCTGATAGCAGACAAGCAGCATCAGCTTGAGGGCTGCATTTGTCACACATAGCAATTCTGAGGAGAATATTCTGATTTGGCTAAAAACTCACTGAAGTCTTGTTATAGAAAAAGGGATGGCTTCTCCAAAATGGAGAAACAAGACTGCAATTTAGCTTGCTTACTAAAGCAGAAGAGCTATCAGTATTTCTGTTTAAAATTATCATAACATTAGAATGCTGCAAGAATGCCAAGATGCTCCCTATAAATCTCATATTTTTGATATTGTATTCACACTCAGCAGTTACTTGATATTTCTCACTCAGCAACCAGAGAACTACTTAATGATGGTCAGTAAACCCCACAAATGAGGTTGAAATTGATTATCACAGATTAATGAATCATATGCTCTGGCATTTTTAGACTTTTAGACTTTATAGATTTTAGGAATCTTTTTTACTTCTATTATTCACTTTGGCACAAATATTTGGCCTCCATATTTCCCACGCAAGAAGAATTTGTAAAATAGGCTGTGTTGCACCCCTTCTTTCTCTGAAGGCTCTAGTTTACCTTACAAGAATGCTTTAGCATCTAAAATTAAGGTTAAATTGTTATTTCAGTCACATGTCTCAGTACTTCAATGAAAAGGCAGAACAGTCCTATATACTGTGGTACAGAGAGCTTAATCAGACTCTAGACCCCATGATGAGCAAATAGAAGTGAGTATGCCATCAGTGCAAGTACGTCTGGAGAAGGGGTGCCCCAAACTGAAAGCAGATGTGGATGTAGTATAAGGGTTCAGAAAGGATTTATATTAGAACTGAAATCTACAAAAAACCTTCCACCATCTGTTGACTGTCCACAGAGATGGGTTTCAATACATGATCAGAAGACAATACTATGACTGATACATAGATTGAATAAACCACTCAAAGGGACAAAATTAAATTTCAGGGGTGAAAACAAAACAAGAAAAGGTTGGAAGATGGATAGCTGAAAGAATCTGAAGTTGAAAGAATCTGCTAGAGACATAAAAAGGATAATATGGTGGTTATAACTGGTAAATATACTAGAGAGAAAATAATGTACATGTCTCCATACACACAATAACAAACCCAGTTTCTCCATCTGTCTTGTCTGATGATGGACTTTTCTCTGACTTTCTTGGTGAACATCACTGCTTTGTAAAATTGAGCAGAAATAATTGACCAAACCAGAGAAATGTAGATTATTTTTGGGAATTTTTTCTGCCACATTAAATTTGGGTTGAGATGTCAAGCCTGGCTGCTGAACCTCTTCACTGAAATCCTGTCTGTACTTTCACATTAATAATACAGTTCCTGAGTATCTGCATTGGACCACAGTTGTCAAGAGCCTCCTACATCATTAGAGTGCAAATTCTTCATAAAAGCCACTAATCTTTATTTCCAATACTACAAAAAGACCCCAGTATCTTGTGGCAACTTACTCTTGCAGTACATGTTCTTCTGATTCCAGCATTTAAAGCTGGATAACCAGTTCAGGTCACATAACTAAACTTGTATGAATTTGATTAATTATAAAAAAACACCACCTGTAAAGCAGGTAAGAACTATTGCATGGCGTTTAAATGCAATATCATTACAGAAACACAAATTGCTTCTTAATCGTGAAGTTATACAATAGCTGCTGTTCAAAACTATTAGCACATATCACTGCATGACCTTGACTGAGTCCAAATACACAGAGAAACATCTAATGGGACAACGTGTTGACAGATGCTTAAATGTTGCTGGCTGCAAGACTGTAGATTCTGAATCCTGTACATGGTCTTTGCTCCTCCATTATCTCCTGTGGCTTTATGAGTGCTTTTAAAACATTACATTAGGAACCCTCCTCACTGAACTCAGTGTGAGAGCTGGATCCCACACTGAAAAGCACACTTGAAGATCTGGATGCCTTGACATCTGAAGAAACTAGGAGAGGTTTCACTTGTCTAACTTCCTCATGATTTCTTGGGGATATTCCAAATATTTTTCAGAAGCCAACATTACAAGCAAGCTGCTCAGAAAACCACAGGTACTCAGAATACAACTGAGATCTCCTAGTGACTTGCAGCAAGGATACACAGAAAAGTACTGTAAATTACCTGTGTTCAAAGTGCTATGTCTGTTAAAGCATGTCTGTTATCATCAGCTCATAAGCTGATATGACATCATACTATCACGGTTATGAATGCTGAATTTCTCTAATGATGGCGATATTCCTGAAATAAAAAAATATGAAGCTCAAAAAAAGGACGATGAACTCACCCAGTCAGATACACATAACTGGAATGACATTTTCTCAGAAGGTTTTATTGGGAACTGACCTTTTCATTTGCCTAGAATAGACGTACCCAGTGGGTTGCAACAGCATAAGAAATAAGATTTTTATCCAACCATTTTACAGCTATAATTCTGCAAAAGCAGACTCCAGCCACATTGCTGTTGTAAAGGCCAGAGATGCACCACACAAACTGACAAAGAGAGCAGTTTTAAAAGGTGTGGCAGCTGGTATATTTGTCCTGTCAATTTACGCGAATGATGCCAACACACAGAGCAGCAATATAACTTACCTAGGCAAAGTAGTTCTGTAAGAACTGACTTAGGAATTAGTTTGTTTCATGTGCCTTCTTTATGGAGTACATTACTCCAAAGCAGAATACACACAATAAATATGAACAATGGAGCCAACATGTAATACTTTTTTTGAACCTATTAATACTCAGAGCCTGGAAGTTTATTTCAATATCTAAGGTGACAGGCTTTCTCCTCATGCTGATGTGTGCATTGTCAAAAGGCAGAGAGTGTCTAGGTAGATGGTCTTTCTATGTTTTGTCATTAAGAGAACTATCCAGAGGACCTACATGCAGAGTTATGCTTACACCATGTGGACCAATGCAATTTGGCATGCACAGACAGCACAGGAAAAAAGAAACACCCATCCAAAAGGTCTTGATATTTAGGAACACATACCTGTATTAAAGGGGAATCAAAATCCAGTGCGTCTGCCATTTCTCTACCAAACACAGGAGTTACTGATTATTAACACAGCAAACCACACTTAGAAGTTACCATGTCTACACACACAAATGTTGTAGTATATGCAGGGCGTTCTTATGCTTTAGATGCAATTGGAGTAAATCTTGTGATCTGTTCTGAATTGTAGGAGATGTGATTTTCCCATGTCTTTTATTTCTGTATCACAGAAAAAATTTTCCTTTGTGTTTAGTGGCTACTCTCAGCTCTGTTTTGTTGCATCAGTGCTTTACGTAAAATTTGCATTCATTGACAACGTTGGTTCACTCTGACTGTTATACTGAGCTTTGAACTAATTGCTCTCAATTAATCTGTTCTACTCTTTGATAGCTTATTTATCAGATTGGGAAAGATAGATTTAATGGTGCTTGCTGGAAACAAGTTCTTTAATTGGAAATACTTGAGCGCTTAGCTCACTTCGTGCTCTAGCAATTAAGGACAATTTGGAAAAGCGTTTTTCCCTCTACTATTGTCTCCTTGATTAGATATCCAAAGAAGCAGACAAAACAAATGACAACACCACCTAGCAATATTGGTTCAAATAAAAGCCCAGCAGCCAAATTACTTACTATGAGAAATGTGAACCATCCCCATCAATTCCAGTGCTGTGTTACATTCATTTTGCTGTATCTTTGCCTCACAAGTAGGTAAATGGCAAAATTTCTTTCAAAATGCATAGCTCTATGCCTGCCTCTATACAATTATCCCTTTCCACAAATAAGCCAAATCAACAGAAGAAATTATTTTTCTTGATTAAGCTCCCACATTTCTCTGGGGATGAAACAAAACAAACAATTAATCTTTCCTTATTTGTTCTCAGAAGAACCTGCATCCCTTAAATGTACAATAACCAGGCTACCTGTGGCAGGCAGTCGGCAGCAATTAGGCTTGTGCTGAAAACGAATGGACTAGAGTCAGAATGCCTAATCTGCTGAGAGTTTCTACAGGAGGGCAAGGTTAGACGAGGAAAATTCCCTTGCTGTGGAAATACTGTTAAAAATTACCACCTGACTTCAGCATAATTAACAAGGTTTGGGAATTTATATGAACCGAGTAATTGAAAGAATTAGCAAGAGATATATACATTAATCTTCACCAGTTACAACATGCCTAATGAAATTAAAGGTTCTACTTCTGCTTCACACTTTGTTTCTGCAAACTTTTTTCATCTACAGAAGAAAAAGTATATTAGATAAAGACAATGGTAATTATGAGAAATTAAAAAGAAGAAACTGCACCACAAACCTCAATATTTATATCAACACTTCTTGAGGATTTTCTTATATATAATTCACAGTATTTATCATAAGCAACCGTGGAAGTTTCTTATTTTACTATCCATATTTTCAAAGTCAACAGGAAAAAGCCACATCAGAGTTATAAATTTAGGCATCATTCAGTAATGTGTCCTAACAAATGTATCTGCAGAAAAATTCAAGCCTGTCTCAGTCTAAAAATTCTACAATGAGCAGTTTTAGTATAAAATGAGATTTTTTTACACTTAGATACATCCATATTATATTCAGAAAACAGAGACAATAAGCAGGTGGAAAAAAAAAGACAATCAACAGTGATGTGGGTGGAGACAGACAATGTTAGAGAAGATAACAAGCATTTGCTATCTTCCTAAGCTACCCATGAGCACAGGACCTTCTCCCCCTAGTTCACTCTGAAATCCTTCAATACATCTTTCAGAAAGGAGTAATGTAAGATTGCATGAATGCCAAGAAAAGGCAGCACACACACACATGGGAATAATTTCTAAAATTCAGGCGAGCCCAATTTACTGCCAGAACCAAAGGAGAAGGCTCATTGACCACTTTTCCACAACCTATCTTAGGAAGACTACTTGTCTCCTCCTCTGCTCACTTCTTTTAGCTACTGATGGACTAGCTCTCACTTCTTGCTTAGCAGCCCTTCTTACAAAGAATTTTTCTGTTCCTATGCTCCTTGCTTTCAACATCTTTAAAGCAGAAGGTCAAGAATTACTGCTTATTTATTTCAGAATCTTTCTGGTAAACCCCTGTGATTAGTTCCACAGGTTGGTGTTGTTTGTTTATTTGTGGTTTTTTTTCAGAATCATCTATGCTAAATGATATAAACAATGTTAGACAATAAAGTTATTATGGCATACTAGAATCAAGCTTTAATTCAGCCTCCTCATAAGGATTAATTTAATTCCTTCTATAAGGATTTATTTAACATTGCTTACATATGTAGCATGATCCTTTACTACTTTTCACCCCAGAATGAGTTCTTCATCCAAAGCACAGAAAGGATAGTTCAGTTAATCAGCATATATTTCATATTTTGTTTTCTTCCCCTGGCCTCCAAATGCAACCTGTGCCTTATGTGCAAATCCTGTTGTAGACAGAGTTATTCACTTCTTCATGAACATTTTTGCCCTGCCCTCATATGCAATTTATAAATATGCAAAGAATATTAATGGTGGATCTTCACTCACACAAAGAGTGTATGCAGAAGAATATTACCAGATTGCATGAAGTCAATACAATCCAGGTCTAAACTACATGCTAATTCAGTTCTGTATACTACTGAACAACCTTAACAAAATGCAGTGTGTTAGAAAACACATGAAATAATGAAAATAAGAAAGAAAATAAGGAAGAATTAGAAAATAAGTTTACCCCTTCATTAGCGATTCATAAAATAACTTCACAGCTTAATTTTGAAGAAAAAGCCCCTAAGATTTAACTTGCCTTGAAAGTTCAATTTAAAAAAGCAACAGTCATTTGTACACCAAAATATAAGAATTACCTTATGTAAAACAACACAGAATAGGAACTGATAATGTATTTAAAATGCTATGGATTGATTAAAAAGAGGGGAGATACCTGAGTCTTTCTACCATACTTCAGGTGGTGATAATAAGTTGGCAGGAATTACTGCTCCCTCCTTTTTTCTTTACTAAAATGGACAGAAATTTTTTAACTCACCTCCACCTTCCCCAAAGAGCTCATGCAAATTTATTAAATATTTATTAAGGAAAAAGAAAATTTATTGCCTACATGTCAAATATGGAGCTGCATTCAGGATACGTAAGGTGACCACATTTTCTTTCATCATGGCTAAATGAAATAAGTATCTCATATTTTGCATGTTTTTCAAAGGAATCATAGCTGTTAGAACAGTTGGTCATCAGCAGACTAAAACAGTGCACCAGCACTTGAGTTTTAATATCCCTAGTTCTGCTTTAATAGGCTGTGACTTAAATAGAGATCTTAATTTCTTTCTCTCTCCTCTTAAAATATTTTACAGTTATTTTGAGCACATGCAGTCACGATAGAGACCATTTGTAACTATACAGAAATGCACAATTAGTACAGTTTGTTGTTGATCTTGAGCAAAAGCATGTGATACAGTGTGACTATGATATGCTGTATAATGAAATGAGAACAGGTACTTAGACATAGTTTCTAAACCTGTCAAGACTTCTAATGTAAATTGTGTTTAACTGAGTAAAATTTATTTTGATCAGCTCTAACATGTAAACTGATAGAGAAGTTCAGCCAGCACAGTTCTGTACAGCAAAGCCAAACAGATTATTGAAGATGAAGGAAAAAAATATTAATCATAAATCACAACATGGTACCAGTTGAAAAGCAAAAAATTTTACTCCTAACATACAAACTAAGTAATTTCCTGAGCATACTCGAAAAATGCCTCGAATAATTCTTCATAAATCTCTGCAGACAGACACTCTAATAAATGGCTCTCCTTTAGATTACCTACAGAATTATTTTGCTTTCCTGTTTTCTTTTGCTTTAGGCTTCCTCTTAACAAATATGCAATCCTGCATGTGTCAGGCACACTTCTTAAAATCCACAGCCATCTAAAGCCAGCTATGTATCTTTACCACCAAAGAAACATGTATGCACAACAGAACCTTAAAAAAGCTGGCCGCAGCAATGATGGATTTAAGTTATTAACTGATCAAAAAAAGATGGATGGTGGTCTGCTTTTCTTAATCTACATCATCATCTAGATCTATTTAAGGATATGTGGTACACTAACAAACTTAGTTAAGGTTTCGATAAAATCAGTAGAATAATCTGCCCTGTTACATTGAGACTGTATCGATCAATAAAATCACTTGTACTAGGAAAGTACTGTTAAGTACTGACAATCCCAGCCATTAATATTATTTAACACTCTGCTCACAATCTTTAATGAGGACAAAGAACATTTTGTCTTTTTGTAGTTATCATACCACTGCTTTTAGAAATCCTTACAGGAACAGTTCAACCTTGATTACTGCACACTAAATGGAGTTAGAGAAGGAAGACATTGAATAATTTTGGATAATGGAGAGAATTTTCAATGTGATTAATAGATGTGGGCAATTCAACAGACTTTCCAGCAAAACATCCGTTAAATCTTATTTTCTGAATCCAAGTTTTATTTGCAACTTTCTAATGCTAGACTCTTTCTTCTCAACATATTCACCTGCATTTAAAACAAAACTTGTTTTCAGAAACAGCAATCAGGAAGATAAGCATCTGTTCTGGACTTGAAGGGAGTTTTTTTTTCCTGCAAATAAGCCAATTTGGTCTTAAATTAGTTAGAAATAGATCCCAAAAGAGAAAGTGTACATAGGACAAAAGGAAGGACTGCCTCTGCTGAAACCTTTGTGGTGACTAATGAATGACACAAGGAAGTCAAAGTGATTTCTATCCAGCTCCTGCTCTCAGATATGGGGAATGATTAAACAGAAACCTAGATGGGAAAAAACCCACAGGTCAGGCACACACAGAATAAGGTGGAAAAGAAAAAATAGGCGCACATTTTGCACAAAACTTTTATAGCTTAAAATTTCAGTCTCTGAATTCAGCTTTTAAATATATAGCCAATTATGTCCCATGTGTAAAGCATTGGTCTGAAAAGGCATTAGCCTTTACAAGTGGCTTTGCAAAATCACATGTGACCTGCATATATCTTCATTATCTATATATCTACCTATCTATCTATCTCTGTAGATATAGCGCAATGATTCAACCACGTCTTCTCAAGCATACAATTATTTTATTTTCAGATAGTGTTGATGATACACACAGGGCTCAGTTCTCGAAAACACATTAATGCTTAGACAAGTCTAAAAACAAGCTGAAACAAAAGTATGTCTCTAGTAACTTAAAGGATTATATGAGAAAGGTCATTGTTTCAGACCAAAGATCCATTTAGCACTGTATCATATATCCCAAAATGGCTATAAACGGATACCAAGGAAGAGTATAAATGAGCAAGACTAACATACGAGACATTTTCCTTCAAACACTCTAGGAGTTTCAAAAGTTTAACTAGAGGAACTTCTATGCTTGATATAAGCTGCCCATTCATATACCTTTCCAGTCTTCTAAGTGACCAACTCAAAATTTTCATTTACAACATCCTTTGCCAAAGGTACACAGGTATACGGGAATAACTAAATGCTTGATACAGAGAATATAAGAGACTAATAATATAAAGAACAATTGTAATGAATATTAAAATTGACAGAATGGATAAATGTGATGAATGTGAACTGCACAGAAATAAAATTTAGATAGCTGAATGATCATTGAATAGTTCTAAGTTTATTTTGTCATTACATTTCCAGAATTAAATAGTAACTATCTTGATTCATTTTTATTGGGCAAAAGCAAGCAAATGTCTCATAAAAGTGCATGTATCACGCACAGAAATGTCAGTATTTCTAAACAGCTCCAACAGCACTGGTTCAAAAACTATTACCTCTACAGACATTACATAGAGAACATCAAAACCTGTTACACTTAGGAAGCACTTACAGATTGCTTCTGATCCTAGAGAGCTATGTCAGCTTCAAACAATCCACAAATCAAGAACTCCCTGTCTTTATATGAAGTCCTCGTTTTTGTCCTGCCTAGCAGAGCTCAACAACTTTTATATACTACCATGTGACATTCTTTTCCTCCACAAAGAGAAGAGAAAACAGTGAAAAATCAAGTACATCACCAAGGATTTCTTTTCCCCAAAGAAATTTTTTTTCTTTTCTGATCTTACTCCAGACAAGAGAGTTCAGAAGCAGGATTTCAGCTACAGTTACAGAACAGGAGTATTTGGCTACTGAAAGGCAAAGCTCTAGCAAACACACTAAGTGAATTACTTGCAGACTGGCATCAGGAGCCTAGATGGCTCTTCTCAGTGCAGAGAACCTCTCTAGTCTTCTTGACAACGGACAAGGTTACAAATGGTTGAGTTCGCATTCCTTCTTGTTAGAATAGTAAGAGGTCAACAGAAATTGAATCAGTTAAGCAGTAAAGAACTAATGAAACTTCCTAGAAGACGACAGAAAACTCTTTTTCTTCACAATTAGATAAAAAACCCTGAGAACACATTAGCTCAGTCCCCAGAATGATAGTGAAAAGGAGCAATGACTGAAGCTCAAAGAAAGCACAATTCTTAACCCCAGTTGCAATATGAAATGCTGTATTAGATCTGAAATGCTCTGAAACAGGGTTTTCAAATCAACAAAAAGAATCTTTCAGTATTTTTTAAACTGGATCTAAAACTTTTATGAAGCAACATTTATGAACAGAAGTAGGTCAACTTAAAAGCAAATAGTACAAAAACTTTGTTCATACCCATTGTCCAGTCAGAAAAGGTTATTTCTTTATTTGAACTTTACCACAAGGAATTTCAAAGCTTATTGAAGTAATTAAAGAAAATCATAGTGGGCCATGAAGAAATGATACCTTGATCCAAAACTTATGCAGTCACCAACTACAGAAATAGCTCACTTGTTTTAATTTTTTTGCAATTGCTGCTGAACTGTTCCCCCCAAAAGAGTAAAAAAGTGCAATATAATAATGTGTGCTTTTCTTATTTTTCTGATGAACTTACTCATAAAGCAACTACACATTATTCATTACTTCATCCACTATTTTCCTAAGTCCACCCTGCTGGAAACTAAGAATACTAAAGAGTATAGGATTAGATTCTAATTTCTTAAGAGCAAAATCATAACAGATATGGTTTTACTTTTTCAGGAAGGATTGGTAGTTAAAATATTTTTAAAGAGAACTGCATTTTGGAAAATACTGAAATATAGGTCAAAGTGCTTCTCAGATCTCCAGATTATTTCCTTAAATGGAAAACAAATCTCTAGTCCAGTTTCATAAATGCCATAATTCATTTTTAAGATTTGGATTCCTGAAACTGCTGGAATGTTGAAGTTCATCAAGTCTTCACGACTCACAGCCAAGCAGCACTTTAACCAATCTTATCTCCAGGAATCAGGACTGTTCTCTTTGTAAAAAGTTCAAGAATAAATAAAAGGCAAGTATGTTTTCTTGACCTCAGCCAAGAGAGAAATATTAGCTCTACATACTAACTCTGGTTAGAGACATATGTACATACAGAGCCTACATACGTTCAGAAGGTCTACAACTGTTTTATATTAGAGCCTTGCCAGTCACAAGAAAAATTTCTTCAGGGCACCTGGACCATATGAAATGCGTTAGTACCCTGAAAGTAATCAAAAATATGGGCCTCCTTCAAAATCTCTTCCTATAAGCAAATCACTTCAGTGAAGACTAGCAGCAGCTACGAAGGCTCATGCTGAGGTGTGGGTGCCACTTCACAGTGAATTCTGTTAACGATGCTTGTTATCTTGTTGGACTGATGATATCAGCAAATGATGAGATTTCTTCTGCCCAAGGGGGTTAGAAAATATCTATTCCATTGAACTTTAAAAGGCAGACCTGTCAAAGGGCAAGTCCCTGGGGCAGACAGACTGGATGGCAATAACATCCAGTGTCAGCTTACTGGGACAAGGATATGACCTAACTCCAAATGAGCAGGTGGCTAGATCAAATTCTTCCCCATTACCAATTCAGAGGAAACAAGCTCTGTAAAATCTGCTCCTCCAATAGTACATCATCTAAAATGTATTTGTAACAAATGCTTATCCTATTGACAATGCAGCTGCTGCTGCTCTGATAACCAATTAGATTAGGTCCCTCCAGTGCCACCCTTAGGAAACCCAATGTCTTCAGTGTCCAAAATAAAACCAAACTACTTGTTCACTTGGTCCATCTACCAGATGACTTATTGAACTCATACAGAGAAAAAACTGTGGAAGAGGGAGCTTTTCAAGTGATTTGCATCTCCTTTGAATACACATACAAATCAAATTATATTTTTGTATTGCTTTGTGGTAACAGTCAGTCCAAGATTGGACAGCCGATTAAAATAAAGAAAAAACAAGCAAACACAATCCAGAAGCTACAATACTGATTATCAGCCTGCCCCAACATCTTCCACATTTACCTTCACTCTCTGGTACTTTCGGGCAAATATTTCTCTACGTTTAATACCATAAGGAGTCACAGTGCAGGTCCTTTTGGTAGTCCTTCTCAAGTTATAGGCTCCTTATACAAGTGACTACTTAAAATCCTTATCTTCTACCTTTCTTCAACACCAAATTCTTCAGGAAACTCATCAAGAGAAGGTATTTCTAACCATAAATAAATATTATCTAAGTTCAAATCTTGCTGCAGTCTAAAACTACTATCAGAGATACTTTTGTCAGCAGTAATGTAACCCAGGGGTTTATTTTACAAATTTTAATTCAAAACCACCTGGATTTTCATCTCTGCTGTATTGCAAGCTACAAGCTCAGATATACAAGTAAGCAACTATAAAGTTATCTAGTCAATAGCCACTACAAGATCATTTAAGCTGGTTTAGTGCTCTTCCACTGGCAGTGACAGGCTTTTTGAGATTTAGAGAAGACTGAGGGAAGACCTCATAGTGGTCTTCAACATCCTCAAGCAGGGAAGCAGAGAGGCAAACACTGTTCTCTTCTCTGTGGTGACCAGTGGTAGGACCCAAGGAAATGGCCTGAAGCTCAGTCAGGGAAGGTTTAAGTTGGATATTACGAAAAGTTCTTCACCCAGAGGGCTGTTGGGCACTGGAACAGGCTCCCCAGGGAAGGGGTCACAGCACAAAGCCTGACAAAAGTTCAAGAAGCATTTGGAAAATGCTCTCCAACACATGGTGTGATTCTTGGGGTGTCCTGTGCAGAGCCAGAAGTTGGACTCCATGATCCTTGTGAGTCCCTTCCAACTCAGCACATTCTATGAATCTATGATTTTCTTATTTAGCAAAGACTAAACCAGCTCAGTTTAAGTCCTGTGTGCTGTAGGTTAAGATCATGCACAGAGACATTTACTATAATCAGCGGAGGAGCAATAGCTTATTTCTTTCTACTAAACTGCTTGAATGTCTGGGGCCATACTCTGTAATTCACTTATCTTTGCATCTGTTTCCTCATTAATAAATTAAACATAATCCTTCTTTCCTCTTGTCAGTCAGTTGATTGTTCTGAGTATTCACAAGGACTCTGTAGATATTATTATACATGCAGTTGAAGTACTAGGCATATTGTTGCTTCTAGTCAATTGTTTTACAGGATTAAAAACAAAAGTTGCAAATTCCAGTCAAACTTGTAAAATATGAAAGTCACTTAAAAATAGTATAAGATAAATCATTCTTTCAAAATTCCATGAAAATTGGTCTGTTATAACAAGAAAGGATCCTGACTCAACCTTTCAAAAACAGAAGCAAAATAAGCAATCTGATAAATATTAGCTGGCAGTAGCTACTGATAAATTTAAGAAAATTACTTTCTGTAGCTCACAATACTTGGTTTATTAATAATTTTGCTACTCTTCAGAAAGATATAATTAAATGTTTCTGAACTCCTGTCCATCCACTCCAAGAAACAAACAACCTGTGCTGAAAGGATTTAAAAGGGCGGTTTCGTCATGAAAAGGTCACAAAGAAGTAACAAGGTCCTGGCAACTGCAGCACCTTCTGTCTTAGACAGGGGAATGTCTTGCTTACTTTACTACTTAATAGAGACAGATTCCAGTATTCACATTTCATGTCAATATTTTTATCTGCCTTTAACTATAAAAGACTACTTAATTAAAAATATATTAAGAACCCAACATGATTAGACCACATCACGTACAGGTCTGTATTTGATGACTATCTGCACGGCAGGCTAAAACAAATTCATTGAACATAACATCTGTGTAATTGCTCAATCTTTGCATAAAGTTCTGGCTGGTTTTATAAAAAACAGTTAATGACTGCCATGACTTCATAAGAGTTTATTAGCTGCACAAATGGCTGGCTACTAGCACCACAACTGACTAGTGAAGAGGAAGCCAAACTGCTCCTAATGATTAACTGTCAGTAGCATCACCTGGAAATATGTTTGCAATATTTTGCATACATTTTGTTAAATTAAAAACTGATGTGTCTTCTGAAATTGTAGCACATTCCTACACTGTGTCTTGGGAAACGCTTGGCACTATTAAAAAAATCTGATAACTGAAGTGCCCTAATAGGAACTTTTAATTGTCTAGAACCAGGCTCTAATTATTTCAAAAGTTAAAATTTCACTGATGATTAATTCTATTAGCAGAAACAGAAATTAATGACTTTGACAAAAATATTAACAACTTTTCTTCTTGTTTAAATTAGTATGCACATTAGTATGGATATTACTTAGAGGCTTGTCATGTTTTAATCAGATGATGTCCAGCACTCCCTTCCAACCTAAAGCATTGCATGTTCCTATGACAGCCAATGGCGATAGAAGAGATGACAAGTTAATTAAGAGTACAAGACTGCAAAAGCACAAGAGTTGACTGACTCTTCCAGTAGGGGGAGATGTTCTTTTACAGTTTATCAGCAATTAAAAGTGATAACCTAATTACCTCTGTATCTTTTCAACAAAAACAACTGCATAAGACAAATTGGTACATGTACCTTGGTAGTGATTATGTCCAAAAGAATGTATAGAAATCAGAAAAAAAATTAAAAATTCACTGCAAGCAACTGATGTGAGTAAAAATAGAATACAGTTATTCTTGTCTTCCTCCCAAGACAATTATGTTTTGACACAGATTATTTCTATGATCCCCTTCAGTAAAACAGTACTTGTATTAGCACAGTTGAAGGTGCAGTGAACTGGGAACATCTTTAGAGTAACACCTTCATCTGGCTTTGCCACCAGGGAAACAGCTGTGAAACTATAGCACAGGGCATTTTTTAAAGCAATCATGGTTACAATAGAAATTCCATTTATTAAAAATGGATGGAATCTATTCCTGATCTATTTAGATGTCTATATGACTGAGTCATTCCTGAAGACTCCTTTTATTGTCTTTATCAAAATCAGAACCACCTAGGTGGAATCTAAGACTTAAAATGCAAATGTCCAAATCAACTGAGATTAACATGAGAAGACAGGTGCCTATTCCAACTAGAAGAACAATTCATATACAGGCATGTACAGCAGAGGGATATGAATTTGATGAGCTGAATCTTCACTAGTCTGTCTAAACAAAGGTGAGCTAAATAATGCCTCCTTATATCTTTTGTGCAACATTTCTGATTGGTACAGTTAGAACAACTTTGGAAAGAATAACATTATTTTCCTCATTTTTGCAGAGGAAAATGAAGGTTCACCAAAGTCAATTAGCAGCTTTTGCAAGATCAGGAAAAAAATGCAAAACAGCCTGTTTTTCTAGCTGCTAGTCCTGCTAAGTGATTCACTGCTCGTAAGTATCCAGCTCATTTCCCACCTCTAAAATTGCCTATCAGTAAAACACTGCACTTCATACCTTCTAATGCTCTGGAAAGAGATGTTGCTTTTACTTTTACAGGGCTGCAGGGAGGCTCACCTGCAAGTACAACTCCAAGCCTTGTCGTCGCTGCTCCAGGACCTTGGGGACCCAGTTCCTCACGTGCTTTGAAGGGATCTCTGGAGTTCTTATGAACTTCTTGAGCTGCAAACAAAAAGAAACACAGACAGAAACAAAGTATAATAGAGTTCCTTTAAAATAAATATGCTTATGTTAGGGATGAGGCAGTACCTGTAAAAAAAACATGCACAAAGGACAACAGTATGGAAATGAAGTACTCACCATTATCTCCCTGAAATAACAGCAGATGTCATACCTGCAGAGTGCAGTTAAAAATCTCCACACCTGGCTGCCCAGGACAGTGAAGAGGAACCCTATTAACCACTTTTTGTGACTAACAGCCTGAAAACAAAATGGCAACCACTACATGAGAATACTTGAAAATCGAGTTTCCCATTAGTCAACCTGAGATGATACTTCACATCACCATGACATAACAGATATTACCTTGCTAAGTGCAGTGAAAACACACCATGAGGACTTCCAACTCCAGATTTAGGCAATTATGAGAAGGTATGAAAAATACAGGGAGGAATGCTAACCATTTCTCTGGAGAGTTGGCAATCAAAAGAGCAAAATATCCACGCTTTCAAATTGTATCAACAGATTGACAGCCTGTGTTTAATATCTTACACAGAGAAATAGCAAGATTGGCATGGAATACATTTTGAAGAGAGCTCCATAAGTATTCCTCCAAAGCTTCCCACAGGAAAGCTTATACATATATCTATATATGTCTATATATATACACACATACATACATATATATATTTACATGTATATACATACATATGACTGTACATAGAGAGACACAAACATACAACCTGACAACACTAAGAATTCTCATGCTGGAGCAACATATTTTTTCAAAACAAAAAAATATTAATGTTTTCCTCAAAACTACAGAGCAAAAAAACCTCTGAAACAGACCCCATTGCATTTTAATAGAAGGTGGCATTCTTTGTGTTGGCTATTGCCTCTCAGTAAATCTGAGGCAAAGAATGCAAGGAAAGAAACTCAAAATTGACTTTGACATGCACACCCATGGGAGACTGAGAATTTACATTTCATCTTTGAGCTTGCTGAGATGTCACTATAGGAAAAAGCAGTGGCAACATATCAACGTCTCTACAATCACAAGTATCGAAGCTGTAGCAGGGAAACCTCAATTGCTCTGGCAATATTTTGCAAATTCCTTATTTCTTAACAGTTCTAAATTACAATTAAATGTGAAGTGAGAAAAACAACACACCAAAACAAAACTCCAAACCCATGTATGTTTACTGACTGATCTTAAAGAGAGAATATAACCCCCCGTTTTTCCTTCTAAATTGATCGGGGATGTTGAAGAAACTATGGTCGCCCCTGCTGCGAACTATGACAGCACCTGCAGGTGAGCAACAAATGAGGAGAATGCTCTAGATGAGTGGAGACAAATCTGAAACTCTACAAGCATTCACAAAGACCTAGCTGGTTACTAGATAAATACTCTGTGGCTGGTAACTCAGCAGATGATTAACAATCCTTTTGTGGTCTGTAGCCCTGTTATACATAAAACATTCAAAACCCAATTACTTAATGTGCAAGCATACACATTGGTTTAGGTATAAAGCTAATATTACATAGATATACGAAGAATATATTAAAAGTTCACTTTCTTATGCTTACAATAATACAATCACATATATTCCAATAAATAATTATTACAATGTCAAGGAATATTAAGCAAAACTAGATATGTGTTAGCTGTATAGCTTCAGACTTGTCTCTACAATACATATTAACTGAGAACAATTATTGTCTATAATATCTTCCTGTCTGTAACGCTGACTTAATGTCTATTGACATGCTGTAGTCTCTATTTCCTGAAAGACTAAAAGATGGCTCAAATTATCAAGTAAAGAATTAATTGTCCAACTATGAAAAGACAGTATGATTTAGAGTGTACACTAGTTATTCTAAAATTATACACAACTTGCATAACAAGATGTACAAAACTTCAGATTTTTCCAGATTTCACTGCAGTAGTTGTAACACTTCCACCTTCTAGTATTATTGCACTTAAAAAGAACTACCAATATTTAATAATGTATAGGGAAATAAGTATAAAAAGATATTTGCGAATAGATATGAACAAGTGGTTGCATTTTTCACTATGCTATACACTGAGAAATAATTTAATTCTTTCTAAAAAGCCTTTCCACGAGTATAATAATACTTTTGTTCAGACTTAAATATAATACTGTAATGTGAAAGGTGCATAGCCTGAAAGGCAAGGTTTGTTGTTCATAATCAGGGCAAAGTATAATGGCCTATGCAAACTATATCATGGAAGCCAACAGCTGTGGATGGCTTCTGTCAAGGGAATAATTTGTACTCCTGGTGTAGCATGGTAGTCTTGAAAAGATTTTAAACCATTTACACTGTACAGGAAGTGAGGCTTTACTCTTTTACACAATTGATATTTATGGAAGACTAAGCCCCAGAAGGAGGGAGATTCAGACATGTTCTTGGAAATGGCTTTGTTTAAAAATTATAACTAATCAAAACATTGATTGGTATTCTGATGAACGAAAAATGTCTTCTATGAGCAACAGAGTCCTCCTTCCTGCACATTTCAGTGTGGCTTAGAAGAGGGAAGGTGTGCACCACCACACTCCACACAATGCCCGTGAAGCATGCTCTTCTCCAGCAAAAAGCATGATTTCCCCATCAGCCTCTATGTCCATTTTCTACCACAGTTGCTGTCTACAGAAGCTTTGTTTCTCCTATTTACTACAGACATCTCCAACAGTAAGGGCACCTTGAATATGCAGCAAGTCTAAAGAGACCTTTCCAACTGCCATGTACTCACAGCAGTTTAGAATGAAACTTACATTTTAAATTAAAGTGGAAGAGAGGAACAAAAGATAAATACCGTATTGGCATGCTGATAGCAAACTGATGCAAATGCTTTCTCTAGGATTTCTGTAACACTGAAAGCACTAAGAGAGGTTCAGAGCACAAGCTGTTCAACCTTACTGAAATACTTACTGAAATTTTACAACTTCAAAAAGTAAGACTTAATAAAAAGATATGTTGTTGACAAAATACGCTATATACTTTGCATCTGTAAAGGGAACAAATAAGAAAAAGTCTCTATCCATTTTCAGAGTAATATAAACAAACAGCAAGTGGATGAGAAAATGAAACATACTGAAGAGTGGTGTAAAGTGCCTGATTAAAATACTTGTTTTTCAGGTTTGTTTATTTTGTTGCTATTTCTGGACAGAGAAAAGGAGCATGATTTATTTTCTGGTTTTCTAAGAAGAAATCTCTGCAAAGGGAGTTACTGCAGTGAAAGTGGTGTACAAGAAGACAAATCTGAGCATGGAACTGCAGTCATTCATTACTTTTATGCGGAGCAATTGTGCAACTCCAGAAATTTCAGTGAAGTTAGACAACTGCTGTCCCATCTGGACTGGACACCTGTGAGAAAGTCAGTTGTGTGATGCTCTGCCTCCATCAGTTCTGCTACCTGTCCATCCTGTGATGGGCTGAGGACAAGCCTGAGTAACCCCTTTGCAAGAGGAGGTCTTACAATCAGTGCAGGTGGAGGACAACTATGTGGAGCAGGTCACACCACAGGAATCATCTGCCAGTTGGGAGTGGCTCTGAGACATCCAGCTGCCCATGACCTCCATCATCCTGGAGCACCACATAGATGGGCTTCAAGAAGGAGTACTCAGGTGTCCTGTGGGTGGCATTCAGCCTCCAAGCTGGGTGAACCGCTTCCAGACACTGCAATCCTGGATCCATTAGGAGACTGAGATGTTTGGCAACAGTGTTGGAAGAACCATGGTATAGGACACCATCACAACCATCCTAACCAACCACAGGATGTATGTAGAGTTGGTGGGCTAGATGCTGGGGCTGTCCCTCCGAAACTGCACAGCAACATTCACGCAGCAGCATGCCCGTGTTGCTGTGCAATGCAGCAGTAGAAAGGCCACCTCCTCCACTGCTGCTGGTGGGGTCCTGGCAGCCACCCCTCAGCTTCCACTGTCATTCCTACAGAGCAAGAAGGGCCCCAGATGGAGCCAGGTTAGGCTGTGCCCAGGGCCTTCACTTCCAGATGGAGAGCAAATGCTCACCTGAAGGGTCATGGCAGCTCCTGAAGAGAAGGGAAAGAGACACTCAAGGCTTCTCCAGCAAACAGGAGACCAGCACCACATCAGCGATGTCGGAAGTTGCCTTGGGACATGGCTAAACCAGGACTGGGCCATCAGCTCAGCTCAGTGCCAGCCCTCAAAAGCTCCCAGCCCCAACTATCCAAATAAAATAAATGCACAAAAACGTCAGGAAAAGTCTAAGTGTTACTAACAGTGCAGGTTCTATCATCACCCTTTTTTGCTGGATAGGGTGGAATGTTAATGCTGACAGGTCCTTCCACTTGTGCCAAGTACTATTTCATTGTTCCCATAAGGGGCAAGGACTGCCCAGCTCCGGGACTGTATCTCTGCAGCTGGTCATGGAATAGGTGTTTCCAGACCGGGATCTCCAGGGCTCAGCCTGTGTCCCACTGCTCATCCCCTCAGGCATGGCCTCCTCTTCACTGCACCTTCTGCCCCATGTCACTGTGCTCTTCTCTTCTACCAGCCTGCACTTCCTGGTGCAGCCTTGCTGTGGTAGTGCCCGAATCTCTCCTCCTGCCTGGAGTTACAATTTGGTGCTGCTCTCTACATCACCCCAGAGCCATACCCTGCCAAAGCAGGGCATACCCTGCTCCAAGAAGGGCAAGTGCAAAGTCCTGCCCCTGGAAAGGGACAACTGCACACAAAGCAGCAGCCCAGATGGCAAGTAGCCTGGGAAAGGTCACCAGGCTGCTGCCCACAACCACAGGTTTTCTCCTCCCGCCTCCAGATCCAGCCTTGGTGCTGGCATTTCTTCTCCTCTGCTTGTAAAGGACTCATCTTTGGCAGGTGTTCAACAGATAGATGCCAAGCGGCCGAGAACACTGGATTTGCTTAGTTTGGAGAAGAGGATACTGAGGGGTGATCCTGTTGCTCTACAGCTTCCTGAGGAGAAGAAGTGGAGCAGGAGATGCTCAGCATTTCTCCCGGGGATCCAGTGACAGGACATGTGGGAATGGGTCAAAGCTGTGCCAGGGAAGGCTCAGAGTGCACATCAGGAAGCATTTCTCTACGAAGAGGGTGATCAAACACTGGAACAGACTTTCTCAAGAGGTGGTTGATGCCCCAAGCCTGTCAGAACAATGCCCTTAATATAATGCTGTAACTTCTGGTCAGCCTTGGATTGCTTAGGCAGCTGGAGTAGATAATTGTTATAGGTCTTTTCCAATTGAAAATATTCCATTGTATTTCTAATTCTAATTCCATACGACAGTGCATTACACTATACTCTTCTAACAATAGGAGACTGCCCACTTGCATGTAAATTCTGATTTATCCCTCTTAATGTTTCCTAACTTATTTTATTGTATAAACTCTATTCACCTGCTTTACTTTCAATTGCAGAATTATTCTCATGTGTAAAATAAATCTCACATATATTGCAAGGCTTGGTGGTGGGTGAGCGAGTTATTTGACTGTTTTTGACACTGTTGCTCATGTAATTTCATATTTAATGTGAACACAAGGGAGACAATATCTGAGACACATCTGAATTAAAGCAATAAACAAGGAAATGAGTATTAAAAAATGGCTGATGATACCACTACTGGGGCAAGACACAAATAAGCAAGAAGCACTTGCACATCTTAATTGTGGTGCAGTAAAGCAAAATGTTCTTGTCTTTGGACTTCTGATGGCCAACACACGTACAGGTCAGTAGTTGCCTTTTGCTCAGACAGGCCTACTTACACCTATACACCTTACAAGACTGGCAAAATCATTCTCTCTACCACCAGGTTAATGTTTCTTTCCTGAATAAGATGATCCCTGAGTTAATTCAGGACCATTAGCCAACATGTGAGAATAGACTCCTCTGACACTGCACTGGCAGAAGCTGTAAATACCCGTGCTGGTCTCTGTCATTTGCAGAGGGAACTTTTCCATAATGAAAGCAAGCAGCATAGTTGATTGTGCCCACACTCCACTGCCACTCAGACCTACAAACCGAGAGATGTTTAGTTGACCCAAATCCTAGGACCAAAGCTCTTCATTGCAGCCCCAGTGCTGGTAATGGGCTGCAGTGCTCCTCCAGAACTCTCCTCCATGATACCTGGCTTCCAGAAGGCAGAAAAAATGTAAAACTTGCCTTTCAGCTGCACAACTGCACAGCAGCATTCAGTTCAGCATGGAGAGGAGAAATCATACTTTAACTTTGGTCAAAGCAATTTAATGAAGAATTAGTGGATAACCAGCCTTGAAACTACTGAGTTCTCTTCTATATGTTACTAAGATGATTCAGTAGACGAGCTCAGCAGGTATTTCGTATTAAATTAAGTTGTATGATGTGCAACAGACTAAGATGGTTTACTCATTCATTTTTCTGTCTAGTTTCCTCAAGTACAAAAGTTGTTTCCTCAGCTTTACATATGGCAGGTTAGCAACACAATTTATAGAACTAACAAATTATTTACCTAATTGGGATAAAGAAACCCACTGTATTTATTTATGTTTGGAATGTGTCTTATTTTGTGACTTTACAAGACGACAAAAACATACTACAAACAGCATTTTAGCCACACAGGATGTAAGCAATAATAAAAAAAAAAGGAGACTTATTAACATATGAGAAGTCATCACTCCCTTCTACAAAATAGAGAAGAAACTGAGTTAGTTAGGAATTTATTTCCAGAGGCATGAATCACAAGATGTATTTAAGATAAAACATGTATATTAATAATTACAAGAGAGAGAAAAATATCACTGAGGCAAAGCAAAGCTACCTCTTATAAAGAAAAAGATCAGTACCTTTTTATGAAGTGCATGGAATTCACTATACCTCTTCTCCACAAAATGTTTCCTTCCACTCATCAGAACTTCTATTTTAAAGACCTGAAAATCATAAATAATAATAAAGAGGGTAATGTTACCTGCACAAACAATTCTGTGACATGGCTGTGATTACACATATTACCACAGTCATTCTAGTAAGTGGTCCCAAAAACCCAAGGTGCCTCATGACGTACAGAAGCACAACAGTGATTAATAGTATGGCTGAATCTTCTGTTAACAAGTTTGTTTAACAAACATTTACAAAGATAGCTTAAGCCTGAACTGTATGCTCTACATTAAAATCTAAGCATTAAAACAATTCCTTTCAAAAACATGTAATACACTTTGAAGGATGGTAGGAACAGAAAAAAAACCCAGAGAGAAAATAGAGTTTAATTCTTCTCCCCTTCTTACAATACAGCATACTAACACATTCACGCCTGTTTGGTAACGACTGGANAGCCTGAACTGTATGCTCTACATTAAAATCTAAGCATTAAAACAATTCCTTTCAAAAACATGTAATACACTTTGAAGGATGGTAGGAACAGAAAAAAAACCCAGAGAGAAAATAGAGTTTAATTCTTCTCCCCTTCTTACAATACAGCATACTAACACATTCACGCCTGTTTGGTAACGACTGGATAATATATGCATTATGTTATGCACGGAAAATGAGAAATAAACATAAACACTATATTGTAGGTTAATTTCCTCCTAACCTACAAATTCATCTCTAGTCTCAATGGAACTTGAGCTATCTACACTCTAGAAAAAAACAAAACAAAATACAAACATGGCAAATGCTTGTTTTCTTTGTGTGATACATCTGACAGCTTTTGTTGCTGCCACTGGAAGGTTGAAAGGCCAGGAGAAGCATCTCTCTGGATCCACTAATTAGTAGTCACTAACATGACATTTTCTTGATTCTCAGGTCACCAGGTCAGTTCTGAGGGCAAGTGATGAGAAATATTTTGAGCTACTCAAGAAAACATGGTCTATTAAATGAAGACAAAATCAGCAGAGAAGTAATACAGAAAAGGTGCCTGGTCTATCTAGGAGTTTTTTGTTTTCTGTTTTGCTCAGAAAATGCTGGAAATAATTATTTTCGGGACAATGAGAAACAATGTTCAGAACAGATGATCACATCAAGACCCAAAACTTAGCCAAATGAAACGTTCTTTGACATGAATTTGTCAACAGTGTTTATGCCTGAATGCAGAAAAAAGGGTTTCTGTCACAACATGCCCAGCTAGCATTGATCAGAACAAACACAGAGAAACCTTACTGGATAAATACTTTCTATTGTCCACTAGAACCTGCCTTTCAAACAGGCCAAAATGCTGTGCTTTTCACTGGCTAGCCAAACAACATTAAAAACAGACAGCATTAATCCAGACTGAAATGCTTTTACCTTTGTTTGAATGCAGTATGGATAGGACCACAGTATTTTCACACCAATGTTTACATTATCAAAATTAGTTTAGATCACTGTAATAACTTGTGCTACATCCTATGTCTTTGACTAGGACTATTTCTGTGTCCTAACACTACAGATGACCTTATTTGGGTGCATTGAATTTTTTCCCCCCCTCCTATCTATTTAGACTACTCTGGAAGAACAGCCAGTGGCTACTAAACAATCTTCCTACACATGAAAAAACTCCAAGGCACTCCTAGGAATATTTCCAAGTTCAGAGTTGTAATGAGAATCATATGCAAAGGAAAATCAATGTAAACTTTTTTCTTTAGTTAAGACGTAACATCCTAATTAGATGAGAGGAAAACATTATTTACATCTCATATTCTGCACACTAATGAAAGAAATAGTTCTACAAGGAACACTATGTTTTGGGTTGCACAGGAATGAAGGAGTTTTAAGGATAACTTGTTAGAACAGGTAACAAAATATGAAGCTAGTTAAATTAAAAGTGACCATAAGTCTCTAGCTAAAGCAGCAGTTTTGAATTTACTTGACATTAAATCTCCAGGAATTACGAGCAACTCATAACACCCACTTATATCTCAGTCAGCTAAGACCCACTCACCACTTTAAGTTTAGCACTTCTGTTAGTTACAGGGTTTGCCAAGCAATTTGGAGAAGTCTAAGGGGTTTCTGCCTCAGCTATAAGCACTCCCTTGACAGGTAACTTTCTTGAGAATCACAGTTTGGCTTGTGCAGTTCCATTTCGATTTGAGTCATATGTGTGACTTTAGAGAAATGTCTGTCCTTCTGAAATCAAAAAACCCATCATTTCATAAAGGCGAATAGTTGGAATATGTGAAAGGAAATATAAATCCCTCTGTGGATCTTCTCTTCAAAGCATATATCTATTTTGTTCTGTGTTTTATCACTGGTTAAGGAATCACAAAAATGGTTTCACAACACCAAAAACTATGCTGCATTTCTTCTTCCTCCTTTTTGATCTTAGCAAAGTTTTCATTACTGTTTCATAATTTTTGCTAACATCATAAGATTGAACAATATATTTAACAGTTACTTTCACAGAAGATGCAAGAAGTGAGAAGCACAGCTTCACATGCAAAGTAATGTTATTTCAAAATACAGAATCTGCTACCCTTACACCCTCAACTCTTTGTAGTAGTATAGAGGCTTTAACTTTGCCCCTTACTATCCAAAGGTTTCAGATCCAGCTTTAGAAGTCACCTAAAAATCACAAAACAAACAACAGTTCTGCTGTGCTTGAAGTTGAATATTACTGTTTGAAAACAAAACCCTGCAAATGATGTTTCCAATCTACTCACTACAGCACCTATACTTCAGAAATATAACGCAATTTGTGATAAATAAGTGGACAATCCATACATGTTTTTGCTTCATTTAAATCTAAATATTTCCGAAGTAACTTATAAAGCAGAAATGCAAGTAACTGAATTAGCACAATTATGTTTATGAACCTTGTATTATTAAATGACTTAGACTGCATAAATTACTCACTATTTACCAGACCACAATTCTGAAAACTAAAAGCATAGGAATGAGTTTCCGTGCCACTATTTCATATTACAGCATGGCTTTGTGTTAAAAGAAAAAAAATATACATTAGGTTGAGAGAGAAAGAGATAGGATATCTTCGTGGATACAAAATAGCTATAGGCAAATCTCACACAAATTTAACTGAGCAATTGCAGGCCCTGACAGAAAAACAATGTAAGGAAACTGGTGAACATAGATGAAAGTGCCAAAATAAAGACGGAAGAACTATGGGGGAAAAAAATGCAACACTGCTAGGAAATTACTTTTCTTGTAAAAATGTTCATGTTCTTTGAACAGATAACTCTGAAAAGACATTTGACTTTTTATAAGTGACAGATAGTTAAATGAAAAATGCAAGAATTAATTTCTGAATAAGACAAGCAAAATACTTTTCCCTAGTCATTGAAATACCAGAAATTACATTGCACTGACAGATTTGCAGTTTATCCTGACTAGGACAAAAGGGACCACAGATTTGAAGACACTTAATAGAAAACTCTAAGAGTTCTCTGAAACTAGAACATCTCACCTTTCTTGGTTGGTGCTGCAATAAATATCAGTGATGTTTGCACATAGCTAAAAGATCATTATCCATTAAAAGCATTCTTCCAACAGTCTTTAATCCACATAAATCATATATGAAGGAAAAATCTCTGGATTGCATATCAGTACAAATAATGCCAATCTTTTAACTAGTAGAATTGCAAATCTCCCATTGCAATTCATAGACATCAAACTTGTGAAGAAAACTTCAAAAATGAATTCCTAAGGTTTTTGTTAATAAAATAGTAAAAACTTTCAGGTCCAAGTACGAAACAGATTTATATATAATTTTTTTTCCTCTCCACTTTATTCCAATTATATGGATTATATTCAGACCATGGAAATAATTTTCTTCATTTCTTATTGTTAGAAGTATGCCTAATTTTACCATTTTTCTAGTTTATCTGTTTCTGATCATAAGCAAATCTCTGAATGATCCTTCTTCAATATTTTCAAGAATACATATATTTCTGGGTGCAGAAACTGGACAATACTACATAGTAACTAAACTGGATTATACATGGGCAAACAATTGGTACTGTATAACTATGAATTTCGAAGAAAGCACAAGTGGAAGAAAACAGAAACTAATGAGAAATACAAGAACCGCCCACAGTAACCACAAGGACAGTAGGTGATACTGACACTGCCCCCCTTCAGTTCTTACCTAAGTCACGTGTGTACACTGGTTACAAAACGATATCTTTTATCTGATAATTTGATGCAAAAATATGCAGCTCCAGTAACTTAGTGTCAAAAAATCCTAGAATGATCCACTTAACAAAAAAACACAGACAAGAATGACAAACATGACCATGAGTAGGGATGAAAACTAACAAGTAGAGTAACATCTCAGGTTGGTCTTCTATTACACAAGAAATACAAAGATGACTCTTACATTCACTCATGGAAATTATGTTAGCTACACAGCTTTTAATTATGGTAAGTTAATACTACCATGTTATGTATATTTATACATGGAAAAGTGAATTGCAAGACTTTTGAAAAGTTACAGTTAAAAAAAAGATTATGGGCAGCCTTTTCTAGAATAAGAAGATACAAAAAACAGAAGCAGAAAAAGAGAAATTTAGAAAAACTACATCCATAAGTCTAACATTCACCAGGAAAGAAAACTCCAGAAAATTCTAGCGTCATGTTTTTATCTCTCATGACCAAGCTTACCAACCCTAATTCTATTTAATATATTACTTACAGAAATAAATATATCCCTTCAGATGCTTCAGTACACTTGACAGACTTTTGTCTGAGGAACAGCTAATGCATTCAAAGTGTCAAGAAAACTCAACCGTAAATCTTTGTCATGGTCATATGGAAGGAATTCCAGAGCAAACGAAATGACAGCTATGGTCCATGAAACACTAATAGGATTTCCATGTGTTTAGTATTTCATTATTGGTCAGACAATGGCACATTTTCCGTCTCAGTTGTGCTACGACCACAACTAGAAGCAGACTGCAGAAAACAGTAGAGATCAAAAGATAATTTTGAGCCTATTTCCATCCTACTGTTTCAGGGGAAAACAATATTCTAGACAATCAGTAAGAGCACCAGGGTGGTGGTGGCAGCCAGAGCCGTATGTAACTGCAGCTGCAATTCGGCATCCTAGGAGTGCAAGTGCCTCATGGCAATACTCCATACTTTTGAATGCCCTCCACAGCACAGGCAGAGATGAGGACAGTATTCAGAGCCAACCCAAACCTCAGAGCAGCCTTGATAAAAACTGAATCTCACTATCCCCTAAATGAAAACAAACTAACTTATTCTGACTTCATCTTTTGGAAAGCAGGGCAGCAAAACTGAGTTCTGCAGCAGGCACAGGGCAGCGCAAGGGCATAGAGGCTGACATAGGTCACAGAGGCATGAGGCAAGGAAAATTTCCCTTTTGCTCTCCAACCATATTGCCCTCAGTTCTAGTTCTCCTTTGTCTAGCACCCAGTGTTTACTTTGGGTTATCCCCACCATGTCAAGAGACTTGAGACTTCAGACCTATTCCTTAGGTAGGTTGCTTATATCTTTTGCCTTCTCTCTTTAAGAATTGCTCTTCCCATGCTACACAAGCAGCCCTTACATGAGCTCCTGCACAGTGTGCCTGTAAGGAAAGGGCCCCCTTTCTGCTGTAGAACTGGGAAATGAGTTGGAGCACAGTAAAGAAGGAAGCAATATAGCCCTAAAGAGACCAGTTTGCTCCGTTTGGTTTTGCTTGGGGCCCTAAGAAGAGATGAGACTGTCCGCAAGAGGCAGTAAAGAAAAAGAAGTGAATGCCTGAGAGGAATCAGTGTTGAGAGGGAGGATGAACAGGAACAGAGCTAAGAGTCATCCACCCTTCCTAGTAACATCCTCACACATGCTGAAACATTTTTCTGATGGCCATGAGAGCAGGTAGAATGCCAGAGATGCAGCTGAGCAGCTCAGCTGGCGCAGACGTTTGGGCACCACTCCTTGCAGCTTCTTTCACCTCCCTGCTTGCCCAGGGCAGGTGCTTCTTGTGCCTGCACTTTGACTTCCAGTTGTGTAGCTCTGCTCAACACAGGTTTCATTTTACTAGGGGCCCCAAAGAGATTCAGATCCATTGCATTATCAAATACAAGATTTGCTAATCTCACCTGAGTCAGCTCAAAATTTAGTTAGACCCACAAACAGCCCCTCCCTCCACCTCCAGCACTGTCATGTATTTTATACAAAATCAGACTGTTTCACTTATTCCCAAGTATGTATCAATGTACCATATTAAGGTACAGCACAAGGAAAAAGCTACATAGTTTTATTGACTATGGAAATGAAAGCTTGATATTATACAATTATGATGTTGCTTTGTCCAGAGTTTGTGAGGGAGAAAAACCATGACAGAGAAGGCAAATGTTCACTGCAGGATTTTCAGAGGGTATTCCCAAAACCTCCAGCCTGTGTGAAGCAGTTACCTGACCCATTCTAGCCAGGGAAAGCAGCCTTACTGTTTCTAAAATACAAAAAAAGGAATCTTCTACTCTGACATAAGAGGACAAGTCCATCATTTCAGCTGATTCCTTCTGTTAAATCTCATGTTACTGCAACCTCACTTGGGCTTTAACTGCAAAAAAAATAATTAAATAAAAAGACGTGTACCTATGAACAATCACAAGCACTTGTGACTCCTAATTCAAATGCCTCCTTACTCATTTATGTAACTTTCAGCCATTTGTTTACTGAAAAAGTTTTCCCTTCCCTAACAGTTACCAGTGTTGCTGGTACCAGTACCTAAATTAGATTACAGTTTCTTCAAGAACCTTCCAGCATGCAGTTCATATTTTTCATCAATAATACAAAATAATTAAGGGTGTTTCCTCTCCTACACTCTTGCAGTATGGGGCTCCCCTAGTCATAAAATGACACAGCGTTAGTAGGAATAATATACAAAAGGTGTGTATAGGATTCAGGGATATTCTTTCTGAAGATGGCCTTTAAGTGTATGCCATATTTCTTAGGGTTTAGAGGAAGAGAAAATAAAACAATTTATACTGCAATCCGGTCAGGCAGTTTTGTAATTCTTATAACATGGGAAGCTCAAGGGAGGCTTCTACAGAGCTGTCACTGTTGAATGAAAGAGTAGCTGACATGTAAGAGTAAGTAGTTTTCTGATTTTTTCTACTCTCTTTAAACCAATCTTTTCCAAACACATGGTTCATAAAATCCCATAGGAACCTCTCTGTCATTTCTTGAAAAATAACTTACTTGGCTTTCCAAGTTAAAAAACCTCTCCCTTGTCAGCTATACACTGGCTATGGAAATCTAATTTGTAACCAAACCAAGATGCTACAAGGTCTGACTTATTTTGGTATTTTTCTCTGTTGGCCCTGCAGAGGACAATTGTTATATAGATGACACACTTAAAATCTCATTGTCACTGTGGTCACCTATTTGGCTAACTTTCTTACAGTCAAACAATGAGAAAATGTGTTGATCTACTGAAAAAGGAAAACGTTTATAACCCATGCTAAAGCCTACCATTACACAGGCAAAAAAAAAAAAATTAGCCTAATCTGCTCCATTTGTTCATCTGGATCATCTCAATGTCTCTTAATGTTAATCATAATAGAAAAACTATGAGCTTTTTAATGGAAAAGATTAGCTTTCCAACGTAAATAGTAAATTGGCATAAAATACTTCAATACTGCAAAAAATAACAGATGGCAGAAGTATATTTACAAGAAACAGACTAATTCTAACTGGGATAAAATACAAGAAATCTTCTATTTTGTTGCAAAATCCTATGCTATTTTCTCTGGAGGGTCTGCAATGTGTGCTCTCACTTTCCAAGGCAGGATGCATTTCCTAACCACAATGAAAGCGCCCTCATATTGCAGGCAACTACCTGCAAGAAACTCCTTTTTGTGAGAGGTTAGACACAACACTAATTTTTTTTCCAAGAAACTTTGAGCCTGTGTTACTCCACACTTGAATTTGCTATCTGGAGAACACCTGGGTGGCCTAACACCTCCAAACCACAAAGGTCTTGTTTACAAACAAAAATGTGAACGGTGTCAATGAACACATAAAAAGATATACAAGCAGCAGGGTGATATGCATTTGATAGGAAAGATGGGTGCTAATGTCTTTACAAACAGCTGGGCGGGTGAAGGTCATTAAGAAGAATGAGCATTAATGAGATTTAATGTCTCTGCCAACCTCAAGCTGCAGGTTTGTTACGGAACCCAGATAGTTTGACTCCCAGTGGGCCCACTGAACACAAACAGCCTGAACTTTTAAACTTTAATAGAAAATGGGCAGGCTTAATAGACTTCTGAAGATTAACTTCTCTGCCCAGGGTGGGCTTAAAGCTAATTTTTAAATGGTCATACGACGCATGGTGTAGGGGGGATACATGTTCAAGAGGGAATAAGCAGTCGGTGGTTTGGGAAGACAGTAACTTCCTAGTACCTCAGCCAATGGGAAAAAGAAGAGGGCAACATGCAGTTGGGAACTTAGGATAAAAGGGGGCTGCATCCTCCAAAACCTCGAGAGAGATTCCACAGGGTATTGACTAGTGGACTCTCTCCCTTTATTGAAGTTACAAGACTCCTCTGTCTCCCTTTTTGGACAAAAACCTATGGTGTAGTGAATTTTTCCACACATATTTCAAAGGAATTGACTTTCTACTGTCTAATTTTCCATGGTATGTCTACCATAGCATATGAATCTAGTCTTTTTCTCTGCTAGTGACTAACAAAACACATATGAAAATAAAACACAACAAGATTTAGTCAAGATACTATATACAGAAGCTATTAAAATCAGCTCCACATTCATCATGGTGAATAAATACCAGGGTAAAGAAATAATCTATATCCACCTTGCACTATTTCTTATTAGGGTCTCTGCAGCAGACCATCTGAGAAGTCTCTGCTCCTCTTTACCACATAAGTAGTTCATCCAAATAAATTTTCAAGAGCAGTAGTCAAAGGAGGTTGCGTTTCTAAATGTTTGTCCAACTTAGCAAAGATCTGTCATATACAGCATTTTAATATTGGGGTTAGCCTATCTTGAACCCCAAAATGAAGGACTAAAATGCAATTCTATTAACACGAAGATGAGCAGTCAGGATTCAAGTAGCATTTTCAGGCACTTCCTTTCAAGGAGTTAAATCATCCAAACTCTCACTAAATTGGCATTGCTCTGCCTTCCAAAATAGAAACATAATTACTTCTGCAATTGTTTGCCACCTGTTACTCTTACATGCAATGACAACACTATTTCAAGCATCAGCACTCCTTCCTGGAAAGAAGAGTCACTGCATCAACTTATCAAAGAATGCCATCGTGCTTACCAAAGGTTTCCTTTGCCAGGTAAATCTCTTTGGAATTGTAATTCAAAGTGGGACAAAGAAATAAGCTCAAAGAGATATAAGGTGATTTCATTTCTTACTGAGCTAAGCCTGCTGTGACTGAGACAAGACCTAAAACAGGTTACCAGGATGTGGGTATCAATGTATCCAGCTGCAGAAAATCAAATGCTTCTTCATGTGCAAGGAAGGTGGAGAGAATGGAAGTGACAAACTCTGCACAACTACTAAAGAAAATGGAAGAACAGCTACCACAAACAGTGCTCAAAAATAATAAATATTGTGCCCAAGTTAAGATTAAAGTTTTTAAGCTTCTGAATTTACATGCTGTGACTAACAGAGTATTTATATAGTTGGCTTGTTGGCCACAGTGAATGCAAATATTCCTGAGAAGATTTAAACCAGCTCAGGTACTGGTGACAGCATTAACAGTAGCAGCAGCATGGGCAGCACATGCTGCAAAAGTAATGGTAAAGTTTGGACAAAGCTCAGTGCTAAGAGGGCCAGCCTGGCTCTATCCCAGGTATGTCTATGGGAACTGCAGTCAGTGAGGTGCAGGTATACCACAGAAGGGAACAGGGTGAGCATTAGGTTCAGAGCAGGGTTTGGATTTGACTTGAACATAAAGGAATAAAACAGGGAAGAGAGACAATATTTCCTGACTTGCTTTCCTTACAATAGAAAACACAGCAAGTAGGTAAATCACAGACACTTCAGGCAGAGAACTATATTGGCATTGGTGGCAGCACAGAGTTTGACTCAAAGAGCTATGTCTGAGAAAAGGCAACATGTAAACCACTTATGGAGACTACTTCCAGTACAATCATGTCAACAGATTCTACAGCTTTAAAGGCAGTAGAAACACTAATACAAACCAATATCCAGTATAATATATATAATTAAAGTATCCTACTAGTAATTTTGCAATGCAAGATTGAATAACCTATCAGAGAACACTGGTTGTATAGTTATTTATTTATAATTTCAAAGACATGAAGATTGTTTCAGTGAATAATATGTTCTTTTGCAATTGGTCTCTCACTAGCCTCTCAATCATTTGGAAGATGGTGAGGCAAATATCAAGTAATTACCTGACTGCATATGTTTCAGCCAGATAAGATTTCATGTATCTAGCACATTTCAGAGAGATTTAAAAGAAGTTATAAATTAAGTCTGATGCTGAAAATGTGGAAATAAAAGCATGCATACTGCAAGCAAAGCAACAGGACATGGATGATTCAAAATTGTGCTAAATGTTTTAACTTCTATTTGTTGCTTGAACTGATGATAACACAACAAGCCAATCTCCTCAAATATTGACTCAAAGCATCAAACAGTACTATTCACGGGTCTAAAAATCCATGACTGCCTTTTCCTCAAAGAAGAAAAAAATTAAAGACAGAGCCAAGCACAGACTACCAAAGAACTAACTTGACTTGAACACTTCAGCAAGAAAAGCTAGTATCACTCACAGCACTATGAGCAAACAGTATCCACATACTCATTTCAGCTGAAATGCTAGTCACATTTCATGTCTTGGGTTTTCGCGTGTGAAAGAAATCTTCATTTCTTGTACGAGAAAACTTGACATTAACACCTGCAGATACCAACCAAGTTCCCTATTTAAGTACATGCAGACTTAAACCCCTAAAGTCAGTTGGACAAGTTAAAAAATACTATAAAGAAAAAAGTTACAGATAACAATAAGAAGTCTTACAGATACAACTTGATACTGTCACAGATATCACTCCTTCCCTCATTCTGAGGCTTAAAATTTTCTTTTTGCTTTACTATTGTCGTAGTTTTGCTAGACCTG
>WBMZ01003995.1:0-11570 GCA_013400975.1 Atrichornis clamosus
CGGCGCCTGCGCGGCCCCGCGGGGACCCCCGCGCGCGGCGTCTCGCGAGAGGCGGCGCCGGGACCGCGGCGGGAGGAGGAGGAGGAGGAGGAGGAGGAGGGAAGGAGAAGGAGAAGGCGAAGGCTCCGGCGTCGGGCGGGAGGTGAGAGCGGGGCCGGGCAGGGCTGGGGGGTGCCCGAGGGGCCGGGCGGGGCGCCCTGAGGCGGTGCCGCCCCGGGGCTGGGCCAGCTCCGGTTATGAGCCACAGCCGCGCACGGCATCCCCCCGCCTATCCCTCCGCTCTCCCCGGTGCCAGGTAGGGCTTGGCTCCGGCGGGACCCGGAGCACCGTGCGCGGGGCTGGGGCTGCGGAGCTCTGCGGGACAGCTCCCGTTCTCCACACACGCGGCACTTTCCCGCGGTGCCGCCAGGCTGGACACTCCCCGGGGAGCTGGCGGGGTTTAGTCTGGAGTAAAGGAGAATCGGGGGGGACCTCATCGCTCTCTGCAGCCACCTGGAGGGAGGTTGTAGACAGGTGGGTGTCGGTCTTTTCTCCCAGATAGCAAGAGATGGAACGAGGAAACGGCTTCAAGTTGAGCCAGGGAGCGAGCTGCCCAGAGTGGTGGTGCTGTCACCACCTAGGCAGTGTGGATGTGGCACTCGGGGTCACGGTGTGGCGGTGGACCTGGCAGCCTTAGGTTGATCGTGGGACTCGATCCTAGAGGTCTTTTCCAGCCTTAAAGATTCCGTGATCTCCCCAGCCCCGGCGCTGGGCCTGAGGCTGGTGCCGGCGGCTGGTGCAGCCCTGCCGTGTGCTCTGCAGCCGGTGCCGCTGCCGGGCTTGGCAGCGACCGAGGGACGAGCGGCTGCGAGAGCGATCCCGGGATCCAGCCGCCTCCCGACGGCAGAGCCCGGCTTCTAGCGCTGATCCACAGAGATCCGGCCAAACCCGCTGTTTATCCAGCCTGAACGTCACGTGCAGTGCTTCAGCGCAGAGCTCAGGCTAAAATCTGTGCCGAAAGCGGGTGTTTGTACGGTAATTACAACCACTGCCGGTGTCGGGGTCTGGTGTCTGGCCCCTGTGTTGACACACAGAAAACGTCCCGGGATGTTGTTGGCCCGGGCTGCAGCACCGGGGCTGGCTGAGATGCTTCCTGCGTTTATAAAGCCAGGAATGATGTGTGTGCTGGAAGTTTGTGACAAAAGTAATGGATGAACAGGACGTGCTGTGTTTTGAGAGTTTCCCTCTGAAATTTCAGAAGTATCATTATTCGACAACTTCCAAGTATGGATATTAAAAAGGAGGTGACCAGTGCTGCCAAGCCTGTACAAGCCAGGCTTTGAGTCAGTGATGGGAGGCAAGGTACTGGCAAACTGTAGATTAGGATGTTCTTTTGCTGGTCTCTAACATGTATGTGCTAAATTGGGGTGAAATATGCAATGCAGCTCTATTTTTTGCTTATGCTGTGCATTTATAATAATATAAGTATTGATGTCATTAGATGGGTTAAAACTTCCTTGCTTTGCAAAGGCTGCTAGACTTTTGGGAGGCTGGGGAGAAGCAATGTGTTGACCGATGGCCAAGTGCAGGATATTAATTTCTTGGTGCAGAGTCTGTCTGCTTTGGTTGGTGGGAGCTCGTTCTCCTGCTCCTTTAGGAGATATTGGTTCCACTGTTCTTGAGGTTGCTGATTCCCTAAGCAACACTGGTATGTACCATGATGTGTGGGTACAGAAGGCTCCCTGGCTCCAGTGATTCCTGGTGAAGTGCCCCAAGGGAAAGTATCCATTTGAATTTGGTGGGATTTTTATATGTTTTGAAAAGTTCTTATTCCACTTTTTTCCATCTTCCTAAGTAGGCTAAGCCCAAGTAAGCTGAAGTCTTGTATCTTCTCATGTTAGAATGAGTGGGCACTGGAGGAGTTGAGGAGGTGCTTGGTGCCTGGGAAAACACAAAGCAAGAAGTGATGAGATCTGCACCCAAGCCTTTGGAGGCAGATTCCTTTCAAAACCATTGCTGTTCATGGAGAGGGGTTATTGTCTCCTATGTCTGGTACATGCCTTTCTGTAAGCTGCTTTATTTTCTGTAGGCCTTACTGCTCTTGTAAGTGAGCTGGAGTTACTTTCTTTTATAGAGAGAGGCTGTAAGAGAATGTAGTAGTTGCATAAAGCCAAGCGGAGAGGAAAGACACACAAATTACTTAAAGTCTTATCTGTCCTGAGAATGAACAGTTACAATCGGGCTGTGAAGTGGAAAGAAAGTTTCCAAACCCCCAAGGAGTTACATCTGCAATAGCTTTCGCAATAAGAGTGCTAGGGACACATCCCCCCTTTCTGGTATTAAATGAGGCTTTGAGAGGTGGTTGTTTGACATGCCATGGGACTGCTGACCTCAGACCTCAGTGTCTTTCTTGGGCCTGGGATGGGGAGAAAAGTCCTTGGTTCACATTCAGGCCAGGTTCAGGTTGGAGATGGTCACGGGATGGCTGCTCAGGGTACTCTGTAGGATGATTATAGCACTTGGTCCTCTTCCCAGTTTGCCAGCACCATGTCACAGAGGCAGCTTTGTGTGGATCCTGGTGCACGTTCCTGTTGGCTGGTGACTTTAGGTTGAACTTGAATGTGAATTCTTGGCTCTTTCTGGAAGCTTTTCCTTTTGATTCTGGCAAGGGGAGGACAGAGCCACGTTCCCTCTAATGTGCACAAAGACCTCTAATTTGTGCTTTCAGTCTGGCATCCTTCATGAAGTGCTCAGGAAGAGGATGCATCATAATCAATAGAGCAACTCTGTTTTCCGCAGTGTTTTTTCCTCCTGAGGGGGAATTAAGCTGTCTTATTTCTCTTTTCCAGGGTTCCTCTTTGGCACTGGTAGGGTTAATAGAAGTGGAGTCTTTTTAGTTCTCTTCTGCTCACTGCTCTGTGTGTGTCTTGGAAAAGCCAAACTCCCTGGCAGGCCTGCGTGCCCGTGTCCTGGAAAGCAGGCTGGAGCCCTTGGGGTGTGCTTGGTAAAGCTGCATTATGGGGTGGCTTTGATGAAGATCCCTCCTTCCTCTTACCCAGGGAATGCATGTGCCACACACAGTGCCCCGTTTACAGGGTCCCGTTTGCTCCTGTCGCTGCTGCCAGGAGGATGAGCTGTCCACACCCGGCTGGGACATGCTGGTAGGCTGCTGCGCTGCCCAGGGCTGTGGAAGCTGCTGGATATAGGGATAGCAGAAAAGGATGCTCCATGCAGCTTTCCAGGCTTGCTGCATTCCAGCCAGCCTAGAGGTCTCAAGCAGTCCTGGAAGCACAGTGTGCTGGGACTGTGTGCACAGTGGGCACCCTATTCATCCAGAATAGGAAGCAGTCCCTGCCCTTAGCAGCTAAACAGGCTCAAAAGTAAGAACAGATTTGGGCAAAATGCAAACCCAGGAGTGTGCCAAGCAGGAGGCCTGGCAGTGTCCCTCCATTATCTTCTGCTGCTGGGCTCAGATGCTTGGCCTGAAGTGCTGACGCACATATGTAATTTGCCCCTTCTTTAGCTCTGTGCTGATCTCCCTGGGTGTTTCTCCTTAGATCTGCTCCATCTTCAACCTTGACTAGCTAAACACAGAGAATTACTGCTGAGTAATACCTGCTCCTTGCTCTGCAGAGTATGAAACATTATGCCTGCAGTTTCTCAGCTCCTCTTCACAGGCAGAATAAGAGCGTGGCTTCAGGAAAGGCACTTTTTCATGTTGCAGTGCAAAGCCTTGTGTTAGGCTACATCTCTGCTGAATTTCTGGCTCTCCCTGCTTCCAAAGTGTAAATAAATACAACAGGGTGGAGAAACCATAAGCCTTTGGATATGTGTTTTATGTCTTGGGACAAGCTGACCTAATACTTTGACATGGAACAGTATCCAGTATTGTTTCTGTTTGTTACTAAATTCTTGTCTAATGTTTGAAATCGAGACTAGGGTTGTTAAAACCTGGCACCTCTGAGGCACAAGCGCAGCCGCTCAGGGGGCTCTTTACCAAGTCATTCACTGCAAGGCTGCCACGAACTTCAGGGGTGCTGAGCTCCTTTTCCCTGGGAATGACAGAGCTCAGCACTCTTGAGTAGCTGGAGTCCAGTTCTGCACAGGGTGGGGTTGGTGCTGTTTAAGGGTGGTGTGAATTGGCTGGGGATTAACCTCTGTGTTTTGGGAAGAAGAGACACCCAGCCTTCATTTTTAAAAACTTTTCAGGGCAGCTTGCCCTGAAGTGGCTTTGTTTTCAGAGCAGGATTTGTTCTGAAATCATTGGAAAGATCTGAGATGTCTGCAGAAAGGGCAGCTCTTGATTTTTATCTGTAGGTGCTGTTCTGCGTTTGTAATCAGGGCCTGGACTGTGCTTGGAGGGGAGGAGGACATTGGAGTGACTACTTTTAGCTCCTCACTTTGCTATGTTGTTCTTCCCTGGCTGTAGGCACAGGCTCCTTGCTGGCCTGGGGAGAGAATAAGGCTGGTTTGCCAACCTGCCTCTGCATGGAGTCTTGGACCAGAAACCATGCAGCAGAGTGGGGAGACGGGTATTCCTTGAGGATTTTGCTGGAGAAAAGAGGCTGGAAAGCAGGTAGCAGTGAAAAGATGGGACTGGTTGAAGTAAAAAACCCAAACCTGCTGCACCCTTCAGAACAGTTGCCCTTTCAACAGTGATTTATCACCTGTCTTTGGTGATTGAGAGTTGTTCGTGTTGAGTGTGATAGAAATATAAATTACATTAAAGCAGGAAAAGAGGTCCTGACTCAACAGTGTCTGGGCACGACCACAGATTTACCAGAGCATCCTTAATCTCAGAAATCATTCAGTTAAAAGTAATCACTCCTTCAGATTTTTGTTGATGCGTGGCTCTTATCAGGACTGTATCCCTTTGGGGGGTTTTGTAGGAAAACTGTTTGTGTAATCTCTGTTCCCAGCAAAATGAAGTAGCTACCAGGAAAGGTTGTGGAGGTAACACCTACTGGGTGCCTTCACACAGAGTAGATAAGATGGTGTGTTCAGGTCAGTGATGTTCTCTCAGCAGGGACTTGCTTTAGCCACTGAGGCAGCAGCATCTTCAGCCCTGCTTTTATAACTCCAATAAGGAATTTGTTTTCAGCA
Source organism: Atrichornis clamosus (assembly GCA_013400975.1). Lineage (NCBI taxonomy): Eukaryota > Metazoa > Chordata > Aves > Passeriformes > Menuridae > Atrichornis > Atrichornis clamosus. Next base: position 5,083 of record WBMZ01003995.1, read on the forward strand.
CAGAGCACCTTCCTGCAGACATGAGACCACAGTGTGATAGCACAAGCTAAAATCATGGATTGAGCCTTCTTTCTTCTTGTGTGTTAGATATGTGTAAAAATCAATGTCTGAAAGGTAATTGCCTCTGCATGCTTTCTGTATATAGCTGTATATTTTAATACTCTCAAACTTGCCTCCGTGAGCTCTAGGCCTGAAATCATTATATTTTGCTTATTTTTAAAAATTAAACCAGAGCTTCTCTTGAAATCACCTAACTGCAGAAACTTGAGATTGATAAAAAGCCATAATTGCTATGAAACTGCTAAAATTGCAACACATTATGTCTCCTTTTGGCCAGGGAGCTCTTTTCCACAGAGTCTCTATGGATACTTCAGATTCCAGCTCTCCCCATATGGAAATGGGGATGGTCAGGCCCATGACAGGGATTGATTGCACCAGGTCATTCTCTCCAAACCAGAGGAGAGAAAAACTAACATTTTTTCCCTTGTACCTTTCCAGGCTCCCGCTCTGCAGCACCATGCTGGATCCCAAGCCTCACTCTGCAGGCCGGAGGTGAATCCAGGTGAAAGCCAGCTACCACAGCAGGTGTCAGGATGACCAAAGCACGGCTCCTCCGTCTGTCTGTGGTGCTGGTCTCCATCTTCATGATCCTCCTGATTATTGTGTACTGGGACAACGTGGGCACGGCTCACTTCTACCTGCACACATCCTTCTCCAGACCCCGTTCCCCAGGAGCCATCACAGCAGGGGAAGGCTGGGAAGCCTTGCCAGATGTAGATGAATTTTTGGCAAAGCTGCTTAGCTCGAGCCTGAAACAGAACAGCTCTATCCCCCGAAAGACAGAGCAGCTCCTCGTGCAGGGCTCCAACAAGCCCGTGGTCAGTAACTTGGAGGAGAACGTGCGTGGCTATGATTGGTCTACGCACAAGGACAGAAACAGCTTGGACCAAGAGAAGCTGCAGGTGGAGAGGCAGAGAACACTGCGGGAGTTCTGTGCCAATTCCAGCTTCGCCTTCCCCACCAAGGAGCGCTCCTTCGATGACATCCCAAACTACGAGCTCAACCACCTGATCGTGGATGACCGCCACGGCGTCATCTACTGCTACGTCCCCAAGGTGGCCTGCACCAACTGGAAACGTGTGATGATTGTGCTTAGTGAGAGCCTGCTGGACCAGGGCGTCCCGTACCGGAACCCTCTGGATATCCCCCGGGAGCACGTCCACAACACCAGCACCCACCTGACGTTCAACAAATTCTGGCGCCGCTACGGGAAGTTCTCCCGGCACCTCATGAAGATCAAGCTGAAGAAGTACACGAAGTTCCTCTTCGTGCGAGACCCTTTTGTCCGCCTCATCTCTGCCTTCCGCAGCAAATTCGAGCTGGAGAATGAGGAGTTCTACCGGCGTTTCGCCATCCCCATGCTAAAGCTCTACTCCAACCACACCAACCTTCCCACCTCCGTTAGTGAGGCCTTTGGGGCAGGCCTCAAAGTCTCCTTTTCTGACTTCATCCAGTACTTACTGGATCCCAGGACAGAGAAGATGGCCCCCTTCAATGAGCACTGGAGGCAGGTTTACCGTCTGTGCCACCCGTGCCAGATAGACTACGATTTCATCGGAAAGCTGGAGACGCTGGATGAGGATGCTGCTTATTTATTGCAGCTTCTCAAAGTGGACAGGCTGCTTCGCTTCCCACCCAGCTACCGGAACAGGACTGCCAGCAGCTGGGAAGATAACTGGTTTGCCAAAATCCCACTGGCTTGGAGGCAGCAGCTCTACAAGCTTTATGAAGCAGATTTTGTACTCTTTGGCTACCCCAAGCCAGAAAACTTGCTTAAAGACTGAAAGTGGTTGGGCAGTGGGTGTGGGAGGGAACATCTGAAATACCAAAAATGTTTAAATTCTCCTCATTTTTGCTCTTAAGTCCCTTCCCAATGCAGGTTGGTACAATGGAATATATTTTTTCTACTGCTTCCCCTTCCATTTTTGCAATAATGCCAGAGTCCAGGGTATTCCAGCCAGCTGTGCATATGCAAAAAAATGCCATTTTTTTGGGTTATCATTTGTTTTCTGTTTTTTAAAATGTCCCCATACTTTGCAATGGGTTGCTGCCCTTGGTCACTCTGCCAACTGAGTCCTTCAGTAGCTTTTTATTAATACTTTTTAAAAATTAATATATTTAAGATATTTAAAACAAGGTGTGTGTCGTGGCAAAGGAAAGGGAAGGAATAAAAAAAAAAAAGTAAAAGAAAACCCCTAGAAATGATGCACCTGCCTCTGTGTGTTGTCTCAGGGCTGCTGTTTCAGAGGTCCAAGGTTTGCAGAGCACTCATATCTCTCTGGGGGATGGGATGTCAGTGGTTCCTTCCCCAGCCAGCTCTGCTGGTGGTCTCTCGGAGCTGGGGTTGAGGCAGTGGGATGGGTCAGTCCCTGACTCTGCCACGCAGTCCTGGAAAAACACCAGGACTCTGGTGACTCACGCTGGTCACAAGTGTTGAGCGTGACGCCAGGGTCACAGGAAGGAAATGGCATTGGGAGCAATGACAACAAGTCCTGTGGGGTGGTTTGGGACATGCAGGTGGCCAACACAGCACCTCTGCACTGCCTCACCTTTCGGCAGAGCAGCGTGGGACTCTGCTGTCCAAAAATCTGAGGTTCAGCCCCTGCATACCTTCCTAGTGTGGAGCATTCCCGTGACACGTCCCGTTCCAGGATGGTGCCTGAGGTTCTCCGGGTGGTTCAGGTGGTGCTCTTGGATGGACGAGCTGTCCAGACCCCGGTGCTGTGCTGCTCCGTGTCCCAGTCACTGCTGTGTAGAGTGCAGCTCCCCTGAGAACTGTGCTCTGTCCTCACCCCTGGGCACGCTTTAAGGGGACGTGGCAGGGATGCAGATGCCTGTCCCTGGGAGAGGAAGATTCAAAAGGTTTCCTTCAACAAGCAGGTGTTCCAGCTCCTGCTCGTGACACCACATCCTTATCCACTGCCTTTCTGCTTATTCCAAATGGCTGATGCAGATTTGATCATCTGCCTTGCTGGGACCTGCTGCAGGAGTGATGGTTCCCACTGTGCTGGGAGCATGTGGGCTGCTTCCCAAAGGAAATTAATGCCTTTAGAGACTTTTTGTGTCTCATCAGCTGAATCTGCTTCTCTTTTTCTCTCTGAATTGCACAGCAAAAACTGTTTGCTTAGCAGATTAGGCAGGCTACACTTTCAGAGCTGAAATGCTTAATTATTTCCCTGGGCTGTGGGTGGTGTCAGTGATTAAGGTCCAGGGTCAGGCCTTGGGAGACAGCTTTGTGTTTTGGGGAGACTTCTTTATATTGGCCTTTGACTCAGTTTCCCTCCAAGGCCATCAGCAGGCGTGACTTTTCCCCTCTCTCCTTGCTTCCCCAATTTCTGTACACGTACATCTTCTTGGCACTGCATGCTCTTCCTAACAAATATGCTGTATCTAGCTTTTTAACCTATAAATGAGAGGTAATTGCTGGTACTTACACTCGAAACAGAGGGTTTGTTTCTCCTTGTATTCACACCACTCTCCTGTAATTTCTGCAGATATTTGCAGTTTAAATGAGCCTGAAGCCATCATCAGGGTCTTGGTGCTTAGCTCCTCACAGCTTGGGGAAAAAGGAAGTGCCTCTTTCTGAGTCATTATTTAAAACTAATAATAGAAAAGTGTTGATCTATTCCATTTTTTTCTCAGTTCCCAGCTAATTGCTGCAAAACAGAAAGATGTAGAGTCTCGTCTCCTATAATGAGTAATCCCGGGAGTCTCTCGGTTCCTGCTACATTTACATTTCTTCAGGGTGGGTTTGTCTCCCTCTTCAAAAAAAACCAGCGTGCATGTTTTCATCTCTTGTCTTTTCAAAGTGTTTATTTTTTCCTCTTTTAATTTCCATGTAATTGATGTTTAGTATGTGCAGACATGGGGGGCTGGGACGGTAGCACAGATGCCCTGCAAGCTTCCTCCCAGCTGCTTCCCCTGCACCTCTTGATCTGCTCCTCTCTCTTCCTGCCCCTCTGACCAGTGCTTGGCTGCTGTGTCCCAGGGACACCCTGCAAGCCAGCTGCTGCCTCCTCGGCCACAGCTGTCCTGTGATTCATGGCCACTGCTTGTCCCAGGCAAGAGCCCAGGGGCATCTTTTCAAGGTCACTGCTTGGCAGTCATCCAGGGCACGGGAGGAATGGGTTGCAGAGCGTTACCATCATTTTTGGCAGCAAGGTCTTGGTTGTGCAATGGGCAGAAAAGGTGCAAAATGGCTGTAAAACCTACCCAGCAGCTGCTCCATGTGATGTGAGAGCGTATCCTCTCCATGTGGCTGCCTTGTGATTTAACAACAATAGGAGAAGAAGGCCTCTCTTCCCCTCCTGACACTGGCTGGACAGGGGCGACTTTGAAAACACTGATTCCTCTCTCCCCATCCAAAGCTGGATAAAGTGGGTAAATTCCAGCTTCATGTGCTAATACCACCCTGCATCACACTGAGGTCCAAAACACCCCACGTGTGAGGCTCAGCGAGCTGCCTGCATCCCAATGGCTTCATCAGCCTCCCTGGGAGGTGCACTCAGCAGAACGTATGGATGCTGTGAGGGCACCGAGGGCTCTGTCTTCTCTACTTTCCCTCTTTCACCTCTCTGAGTCCAGCCTTTATTGACATCTCAGACATTTTAGTGTTTGCAGACCCATCCCCAGCCAATGTGCTGGGTGCTGTTGGCTCTCTCCTCATTTTCCATTGCCACGCTTCAAAGCACTTGCTGGGAGGAGCAGTAAAACTCGGATGGGGAGTTCATGTTGCAGTGGTTGGCTTCTGGATTCAAAATAGCTTGTTCCTTGCTGCTCCTCCCTTTTGAAGCCCTTCTTCCCCACCCTGCCACCACTGTGAATGTATTGTTAAGTCAAAGGGGTTCCAGGCTGTGCTGAGCTTTGTGGTAAGACCACTGGGTTGCCAGAACTGGGATGTAGCCTCTGGCTTTGAGAATGTGCATTTTTTGTGGGTTTCTTGCTCTGTTCTCATGATGTGAAAGTGTGTATGTGGGGGGGAGAAGGACAAAGAGTTCAACCAGCCATGCTTCCTTCCCCCCTGGTTTCCTAAAGGAATTGGAATTTGGTATTTGATGAATAATGGCAGGCAGAATGCATCCATGCTGCTCTGAAGTCAGAAGAGGGCTAAAAATCCTGGAATGTAGATGATTATGAAGCTAGTATTGATTTTATGAGGGGTGGAAAATGCTTTGAAGCAGCCTATTTGTGTCTGAATAAACCTGGCTTTGTCATTTCATGCTCAGCCTGCAAAATTGTGTCCTGTTCCCCTCTTGGCTTGCTTTTCCCTGGAGTTGACCACTTGGCCAAAGTCAGCATGGAGTCTCTAACGAGGCAGAACTGATGTGCAGATGTAAAAATAACCTGGGGTTTGACCAAGATGTTTCCAGCTGGGTAGAACTGAAACCAGCTTTAGTGCTTGCTCAGCATCGGAGCCAAAACCTTTACACAACCATTGAACAGATTTGGTCCCTTGCTGTTTGATCCCGGATTCAGTGGTGGAGTGGGATGGGCTGGGACCTGGCTTTGCATGTGACCTGTGTCCTCCAGGAAAGGGCTGTCAGGTCTCAGAACTCCTTGCTTTTTGAGCAGTGACATGCCTTTGCCGGGATAGGAGTGTCCTTAACACATGGGTGCCTTTGCATCTCTGTGTTTTTTGCCTTAACCCTTTAATTCACTTGTGTTCAGGGGGACAAAATTATAGGCACATCACCCACGGGCAACATTCACCCTGGGACAAGGTGTGAGGAGATGAAGTGTTTTGGCTGTGTGTTTTGCATCCTTCAAGGTGGCACTGGGAGGATGGAGGGCAGGGGATGAATGGCAGCATTGAAAGGGTGGTGAAGAAAAGCCAGTTTGTTCCTTCTTACGTAAGCTGGGCCTTCGCAGCGCCCGCGGGGAAAGCCGGTGACTTGGCAGGGTCCTGCGGGGCTGTGGTGCACAGCGGTGCCAGGGAGGGTGTGGGGTCTGGTGGCTCAAAAGCAAGTCGTGTTGCTTGATTTTAAGGGCTTGCCCACGTTGGTCTTGCTCATAAACCCTCTAGTCAAGGGCAAGAGGGAAAAAATAAAGCAGAATTTAATAAAGTTATTGACACCTGGCTGTTTGGGGAAGAGATGGGGAGGGTGTGTGGTGCTGGCTCTGGAGCCGGCATAGTGCAGCTCTTCTCTATCCTTGATTCAATCCGACTGGGGGATCGAGCTCAGAGTGTGCGGGCTGAGCTCTGCCCTTGCAGGGGCTGGGGAGCATTTGGCCTGGGAGCTGTGGGAGAGTGCCGTGCCATGCCGGGAGTGATGTGGAGGAGCCCTGTGCTGGGATGGCAGCCCATGATGGTGGAGAGCCCTCTGCCGAGACGAGAGCGATGCTGGAGGGCTCCGTGCTGGGAGAGCAGGGATGCTGGAGGGCGCCGTGCTGGGAGAGCAGCGATGCTGGGGGGCGCCGTGCGGGGAGAG